>BQNB010082472.1:7028-29318 GCA_026074375.1 Tanacetum coccineum
AGTGGTTTTGCAGGGGAGAAGGTATGGGACGACATCCAAGTTGTACCTGGGTTTTTAGGGGCGGGAAAGAGGGCTTTTGGGGAAGTTGGCAGAATGGTCCCCTCAAGTTGTATAACTTGAATGCAATCTCTACCCGGTTGGCAACTTTGACCCTTGTCTTGTTATTTTAGTAATACAACTTGAGGTTGGGCAATTATAGTCCCTCAAGTTGTATTTTCTTCACTTGGATGACTCAAGACTTTGTCCTTTTCTTTGTCTTTTCCATTTCGTGCTCGGTTGGATGTCTTTGGCTTTCTTTTTGCTCCTTTTCTTAAATATCCGTATCCTGCACAATACAAACGCAAACATACAAGTACAATGTATTTTTGGTATGTTTTTAGTCATTTAAGTCCGTTTAGAATGGAAAATGGTATGTGTAATTAAGCACATACCAGGCTATTTTTGGATTCATTTGATTAACTAGTTACGAAGAAGATTGTTTATCACCTATTGAAATGGAGTTTCACAGGCTTGTGTTCTTATCATATCTTAAACGGCTTACAACGTTTAGAGATAACTTGTTCATGCATAGAAACGATGTGACGAAGACTTGACAAATCTAGCAAAGGTATGGGATTTACAAACTTATGGTGCTAAATGCTCACATTTGCTATCACTTTGGTTATGTGTCTCATAGAAAATGAGGATTTTTATCAAGAGGTTACGATCTACTTATATTTCACAGATTTATTGATAAGCTCAAAGTCACGTGGATAGTACAAGATATAAGACACAAGTTTGGGTTATTTTACTTCTACATCAAGTTGGTTATACTTAGTTTTCTTCATTGGTGATCATTACATAGAGCCTGCAGAATTAAAGATTCAAGAAATGGTTAACATATGGGTTTCAGGGGAAGCCTATTGTTAAAATGTTTAACCATTTATATGCTACATGAGGTGAAGGTTTTTACTACTACTAGTCATTATTACTACTGCTAGTGTAAGTTTCTACTACTCAAGTTCATTTTTCTTATTGTGCATCATAGAGGGTAATTTGAGTTATTGGAAGGCTGGATTAGAAGTGTGATAGTGGTTTGTGGTTGTTGAAATCAAAGTTTCATATTTTAGTCCCCTGTTTGATTATGACAAAAAGGGGAAGAAGATTTACAAAGAAGATGTGTAACTTACAAATCCTTGGTGGAATTGCATGGATCCTTATTCTTTCATATATATATATTAGCTTCAGGGGAAGTTTGTGCTTATATGGTTTTGCCATTATCAACTAGGGAAAGATTGTTTGGAATTATATTTGAGTTGATAAGACAAAACATATGAAAGATGAAGGACTTAAAAGACAAAAGATGAATTCTTCAAAAGATCAACCAAGGGACCTAATTCATAATAATGAAATTCTACAAGCGGTGAAGAACATAAAGATTGGAAAGATATATGACAAGATTTAAATGATTTAGTTTCCGTTAATCTATTTAAGATAGCTTCCTTTGGTAAGTCATGATCTCTCTATAATAAAGAATCATAGCACACATAGTTGTAGCATCCAGAACCATGTGCTTTCAATGAGAGTCACTAGAAAGAAAAACGTGTACGTGTATACAGTAAAGTGTGTGTATGAGTACATCTAGTGTAGAAGTTATAGACGTCTATGTATTAGCCTCAAGGATCGTTTAATTCCTGTTATTGTTGAGTAACCGTTCTATGGATTTTTTTTTTTGATCACATAAAAATGGGGCATGCTTAATTAAAGAAAACCTTGAAGTAACATTGATTTGTGTTTATTATGACCGCTGCGTATACATAATTATATCATTGAGTTTACTTTAGTGATCCTAAGATGCCAACTAATCAGATCTCGAGTCTAAAAAATGTTTTAAAAAACAATATTTGGTTTAAATTTCACAAAAGATTTTCTCCACATTTTCTTCCTTACTTCATTTGCATGTGTCAACTGTTCATTATATTCTGGACGCTGATTGAAAATTTCATAAAGACTATTTAGCTTTGTTGGTCAAAAGGTCTCACTAAGCGTCTTTAATTCAATTTTGAACGACTCTCTTTTTCATGAGTCAGAGTCTCTTCCCAATCCGGGGACAAGTCCTGTTTGCAAGATCAGATTGGACTTAGGATCTCATACAAACATGTTTCTCATATTGACCTTTTTGAGGTACATTGGATATTTAAAGGTTTGGTCTAACCATTGAATGTTGGGCCTTATTGTTAGCTAACATATACTGTTTTGAATTGATTTGATTTCTTTTGTAAACAATTCCATTCAAAAAACTTTAATTTGCTTTTCCATTGAAATCATTTTGTCAAAGTCTTTTTCTTCCATAAGTTTCAAATCCTTTATTTACCTTTGTTTTCTTTTTGACAAGACCTTCAAAATGTGACTTTGTTAAAAGACTCTATTGGACTAAACTCATCATAGTTCTCTCTTTGCAACTGAAATTTCATAGCTTTAACTTTAAACCTTCTTTTAATGTCAAACTCTTTTTTGAGCTAATAGTACTAAGTTTTCATTTAACTTACGTTCAAGTTTGTCATAATCAACTGTAGATCATTAAAGGCCATGTACTTTCTCAAGCTCAGTCTGTTTGTTTTGAAGTGCATCAGCAACTATTCCCGAATACTATTTAACTCCCCAGGGATTCTACAAGTCTCTGTAAGGAGTAGATTTGCACCTTTTAATTCTTGAGTCAATGATGCAATTGCTTTCTTTAATGCTTTTGAATCGTTTTGTTTTACTCAATGTTAGAGTTTTAAATTTTGCAATTACATTTGGCAAGCGCAGCACAGCTCATCTCAACATTTTGGTCCGTCTAAATATCATTATCACACATATGCCGGTGAATCAGGAATTACATACTATCAACCTTTTCCACTACACATTGTTAATGAATGCATTCAGTTAGCTCATAATGTTGTGTTTCAACAGCAAACACGTATATTTAGCAGTATATGGTACCAATCAACCATTGAAACTGTGTCATAGGAAGTCTGATTGTCCGAATCATCCCCAAAGTGCCTTTTGTCATTGCATTCATTCCTTGACCTGCTGCTTTCATCTTCAGATGTGTTGCTTTGATTCTCTAAACCTTGATCATTCTCTTTGTCTGATACAATCCTACTGTAGTCTTTTTCTCCCGAACTAGCATCTGAGCTTAACCATTTGAACCCATGCACTCTTGGAATTGCAACTTTCTTTCATTGCAACCTATATATGTACTCTTGTACATGATATGCTCTTTCAACAATACAATGCGCAAGGATTCCATGTGTATGGATTATCAAGTCTTTGAAGGATTTAGCTTCCATTTGAGTGTAGTCTTTGAAGTCTTGCCTTGCTTCTCGAGCATTGGAATCATAATTGGAAGACTTGAGCATCTCTGAATGTATGAACTTGTCAAACTGCACTTTGATCACACTTAGAGCAGACTTGGAATCCTTCTCGTGAAGTATTTCATTGTTGAGTTGCTTTTCTAAGTTATTCATGTTTTGAGATAACTCATACTTGAAAGTTCTGACGTCAGTATGAAAGCGGTGTAAAATGCTTGTTGAAACAATGGACAGTTAGTGAAAGTCTGCCTTTCGAGACGTTGAGTGGTTGTTTTAAGTGCGTTAAATTTGTTCATGGAGTTTTCTTTCAAAATCTTTGCTTGCTTTTGCAGTTGTTGTATCTCTTGTTCATCTAAATCCGAACACAAGATAAAGTAATCATTCCTTCCTATTGTAACAATACTTTTGAAGTGAAAATAATTTGTAGGATCTTAAAAAATCTATGATTTAAACCAAGAAAAGAAATGGAATCTTTTGCGGGATTTTACAAAATCAAGAAGAAACCGTGAAACAATGATTAATTGTTGTTGAAATTGAAGTACGCGAGCTTTTGTAACGATTAATCAAGCTTAAAACGACTGAACATGAAATTTCTTAAAACGAAAGGGCTAAAAGTAAAAAATTTTGAAAACTAAAATGTAGAACAATAAAAACAATAACAAAAATTAAAAGGAAAAAGTTTGAAGTAAAAGTTCTAATAATCTCTTTAAAAGAAAAAGTTAATAGTAAACTATTTTAAAACCTAAAGGTAAAAAATGAAAACGTTATAGAAGATTAGGGCAAAATTGGAAAACTTTAAATTTTTAGTTAATAAACAAAAAATTTCCCCGCTTAACAACACATCGTCTCCTTCCTTTATATATATAAAAAACACCGGATATGTTTTTGTTACTACGCGGAGCAGGTACGGTTTACGTCGGTGAAAAGCAAATATACCACAATGATCGAAACGAGTTCACGATCGCAACGGTATAGGTTATAAGTCCCGTAGTTAACCGACACTCGAAACCGAAAAACCCGAATTAACTTAAAACGTGAGATTTTGTTCTTGTTGAATTTGTAAATCGGTTTCCACTTAAACTGTATGGGGGATGTGTGTGGGGGGGGTGGGGGTGCAATAGTTCGTCCGCAACTGACTTGAACAATAGTTCGCTTTCTTAAAACCATGACAATAGATCGGTACCACAAAACTTGTACAATAGTAATCGTGTTGCGCACTGACTTGAACGATGGAGAGTTTGAGTTCTTAAAATGGGGACCAATAGATCGGATTTAACAAAACGTGTACAAATATTTCGTCGAATAGATCCGGTTAACAAAGAGACCCGGCGTCCATTGTCCCTTGTGGCTAAACCCAAACCGTAACGTTCTTTTCGAAGTCTAAAACAATGGATTCTAAGTCATGCTTGTTTTCCTTTTGTTCAAATCAGTTAATTAAAAATAAGCCACCCACAAAATAAGCTTGAATAACTACAGTTATTTCCAAAGTAAGCCTATGAAAACCAACTAACAAGAAAACGATTTTATAAGGGAACCAAAATACCAATTATATGTGAACCAATGAGCCCCAAAAGAATAGAAATGAAAAGTGTTGTTACTGTTTGAACAAATCACACACCAAACAGCCCATAGTTTTGTATATTTCAACAGCCCAAGATTTATAGTTCTAGTGAAAACAAAAATTTTGAAAACCAAAAAAAGAAAAAATGACGAGATGAAATAAGCGTCAAACTAATACCACACATTCCGAACACTAAACCCAAAGAACCCACCCGTCGACGATGAAATACCAAAACAAAACCATAAACACTTGGACCAAATGAGATGAGAAGAATGAAAGAAAAGTAGAGAGAAGTTAGAGAGAGAAAATAAGAGATGGTTGATTACAAGAGTAAAATTCAAATGAGACCAACATCCTCTCCATCCTTGGAGAAGGGTATTTATACGAACACTTGGACCGTATGGTTTAATGCTAAATGTGCAGGCTTGGGACTTAATTAGTTTTAGCCCCAAAGTATCAATATTTAGATTAAACAACAAGCCCTATGCCCGAACTAGCCTATTACAATATATATTAAATAAAGACACGAACTATCCTCCTCCGTTAGTGACCGAACTTTCCTTGTTTCGATGCTCAATGTTTAAGGCAACAAATATGTTTCTAAAGGGGTATCTTACTCTTAAAGTGGAGAGGTAAACAAATGGTTTATACGGAGTTAACTAACCAATGTAGTTTTTTGTTTATAAGTTAATAAAAATCCTAAAATTTACCAATTTAAAACAAGTTACTACGAACTCCATCTAAATCACAGTACTCATCATTGGATCTCGAATGAGATATACCAAGCTAAAGTTTCTAAAAGTCTACTACAATCACGCACACTCAGTATTTCTGTAGAATGTGGGTAAACATTTGGAAATGAATAAGGTTAAATTCTCACAATATCTAATAAGGGTTGTTGTGTGCGGGTTATGTAACAAGTAATTTCATAAAAGTATGCTTGAATTTTTTTTAATTTGAGCAAATTTAAGTCTTTTTAAGTATGAAAAATATAGGACAATATACTTCTAAATCCCACCCTTCTCACCACTTGAATTATACAGACATACCTCGTTTATAGATAGAACATTAAATACAGGATTTGAAAAAATTAAATGAGAAACTCCATTGATATTTTGCTACGGAAGTAGACTCTCCAAGTATGAGTTTATGAGCCACGGAATCAGTGTTGAACAGCCGTCTCGAGGTTTTCAAGACCTCCAACACTTTAAAAATCCAGATCGTAGATTGTATAAATACTCCACCAAAATCGTCATTTTTTCCGTAAGTAAGGTCCTGTATAAATTCTCAAAAAAACAAATGCAATTCTATACTCCGTGTATTCGTTTGGTTAGACAACGCAAAAAAAAATTAAATAACATTTCGGGTTGTCTCCAGGGGGTGGGGAACACGTTTGTTTACAGCGAAGTCTTTAAGTTAGACTTTTCTTCAGCTTCCTTTCATGTTGTATCTTCTTCGAATTCCACCACTTCTTTATCTTCCGTATCAACATGTCTTTCGTGGTACTTCTTTAATCTTTGTCCATTGACCTTAAAACTGACTTCGTTTTTATCTGTGATTTCCACGGTCCCATATGGGTACACAGTTTTTACCACATTTGGACCGTACCACCTTGACTTGAGCTTACCCGGATGCATCTTGAATCTAGAGTTAAATTAGCAATACCATGTCTCCAACTTTGAATTTTTTATCTCCCCGAAGCCTAGAGTCATGCCATCTCTTAGTTCTTTCCTTGTAGATGTGGGTATTCTCGTATGCATGATCTCTTAATTCCATTAATTCGTTGAGTTCCATGAAACGGTTTTTTGATGCAGATGTGAGATCCATATTACATTGTTTTAACGCCTAATATGCTTTATGTTCGATCTCCACAAGCAATAGACAAAAGCTATTTCCATAAACAAATTAAAAGGGGTTTCATCCTGTGGTGTTTTATAGGCAAGTCTGTAATGCCCATAATGCATCATCCAATTTTCCAGATCCAATTCTTTTCGGGTTATATCCATCTGAATCTTTCGAGAATACATTTAATACTCTGTTGTTCCACTTCAAGTCTGCCCATTTAGTTTGAGGGTGATATGTTTGTATGACAATTATGGTTCACCTTCCGTACTTTTGAAAGGCTTTTCTAATTAAAGTTACAACAATGTGTACCCCCGATCACTAATTTAACGCTTTATGAACTCCAAAACCTTGCAAATATCCTTCTTTAAAAAATTTAAATCACAATGCGAGCGTTGTTCGTGAGGAAGTGCCCCTTTTTTTTTTTTTTGAGCTTCGACCAACCCCCTTTGATCGTAATCACCGCTACTAAATGAATTTATTACCCTATCAAGTTAGGAAATGGTCCCAAAAGTCTAGCCCCATATGTCAAATTACATCGACATACTGAAATATTTTCTGAGGCATCTCACTTCTTGATGATATGTTTCCTGATCTCTGACATGCATCACATCTCATCACGTAATCTTTGGCATCTTTAAAGATAGTAGGCCAGAAGAATCCAGATTCGTAAACTTTCCTTCTAGTCACCCCGACGCACTATGATGACCCCACAGTTTGTCTAGAATGACAATGTGCTAAAATTTTAAAGATTTTGTTTCCAGCAACACATCGTCTCATTATATTGTCCGGGCATAGCTTGAATGCGTACGGTTCATCCCAAAAATAATTCTTCACTTGAGAGAAAAATCTTCTTCTTTTTTTAGGTGTCCAATTCGGAGGCATAATTTTTCCAACGAGAAAATAACAAATCAGCACTTTGGTTTCATCGTTTATTAAGCTTGTTATTAATACCATAATATGTTTCAATGACGGTATATTCATCAAGCGATTTTCCTCTTCCGTGAATGTCTTAAGTCTGGGTTTCTCAAGTCTCGACAAATGAATCCGCACCTAAGTTTTCCCATCAGCCCCTTTTTATCCATAATCATCAATGTTCAAAACCGATGTAAAGAAGCAGAACCTACCTTATGGAGTACCTTGGTTGGCATCCTGTTTACTAAACAAAATACTTTTAAAGCAGAATGATCGTGTAGATAATATTTATTTGCTAAGACAAGATATGGAACGAAACTTATCAAAAGAAAAATAACCGAAGATAGTTATTTTTATTTGGAGGTGTAATATGTTCTTGGGTATTATTCAGAGGTTTGCTGGCGATAATAGATTGGTTTAAAATTTTCCCATCTTATTCTTTGTCCCAACAACGGACCCAACAAGCGAAGTCACTAGCGCCACATCAATTCAAAAAGGGAACATTCCAATCGGTGAAATTATTAATAAGCGAGGTGATTAATTTTTCTTTCAAAAATTAAATGCTTTATGCCATCATCAGAAAAATCAAATTTTGTGTCTTTCATCAAAAGTTTGGTCATTGGTTTAGAGATCATGGAAAAGTCTTTTATGAACCTTCGGTAAAATCCAGCATGCCCCAGAAAACTTCTAACTCCTTTTACATTTGTTTATTATGGCAACTTCGCTAATCACAATCGATGTTTAGCTCTTCGACTAAAACCTTGTTCATAACATTGTTCTTTATGTTTTAATTCCGCTGTGCAAAATATGTTATCAATGTTATTAATCCTAGATATAAAGATCTAAACATTCTGAGCTTAAATAATCCAAGAACTATCACGTATTTATGTTCTATCACATTGTTATGAAGATCTTAATATTTTGTTTGTTTATCTTGATTTCTTAATTTATCGTTGATTGATTGTTTATGTTTATCAATATACTTGTTTACGTAATTTTGTATGCGACCTATCATTCAACTAGATCTAGTGATACGGACCAAGTAATCTAGATGCCGGGATAGCTCTCCATATAGTGATTTATACATCTAGACCAATAGGATCACAATTAACGACCTATCTTTGCCCTTAGATTGTGAGCTTAGTTGGACCATAAGGTAACCTTGGTATCAACGAGTACATTCTCGATTAATTGGTAAAGACTTGGTTAGTAGACTACTAGTGTATGAATTGCCATTAAGTAGTAAGTGGGTAACGTCTCTATGAGCTAGGGTTTAACAAGATCACCATTGGTTTAATCCCTAAGATAGATTATAATCAGCAAATAAGGATGTTTTATGTAGATGCATTTAATTGTGACAGAATTCTACGTGTCTAGGTCTTAGGAAGAAGTAACGCCTAAGTCTTAAGAATGATATGTCGCCTCGAGATAAGTAATCATTACACTAAATAAACAAACCAACGTTCTGATTGGATTAATAATGGTTAATACATTTTTCTTATATTTTGCTAGACCGCTCTTTTATCTTCTATTAATTTGCTTGTGTGTGTTTTAGTTTCTTGAATTGGTTTTAGTCACCACTAAACCTGATAACGCCTAAATTATACATGTTTTCGGCAGCGTTATTTGCATTTATTTTATCATTTCTCATGAACTTTTGGTACTTAATCAAGTATATTTTCTTTTATATGTTCTAGGTATGTGTCGTGGAAGAATATGGAAGATTACACGAAGAATTGAAGATTAAACGAAGAAATAACTCAAGTTAATGATTTCTCGACACCTGTTCACTGTTTTGGCCATAACTCGGTCATACGAACTCCGTTTTAGTTGATTCCAGAGGCCATGGAAAGAGAATTCAATTATATAAAACCATGAAAAAGGCCAACTGCTGAATATGTAGAAAGTGCAGCGGTTTTGGCCAAAGTGCGGCGCACTTTTGAGTTTGTGAGAAATTTAAAGGCAGTTAAATGCTAAGTGCATTAACACCCGATGTGCGGTGCACAAGTAAGTTTGTGCGGCGCAATTTGGCCCAGTTTTAGCCTATAAATACAGCCCCTAATTACCTCATTCCATATCTCTTACACACATTCACACACCACTTTCTCTAGTCCGATTTTACAACTCAAAGTGGGTGTTTTTGGTGATTTTGGCTTGACAAACCAAGGATCCAAACACCTCTTCAAACCACCATCACCACCACTACCACCACTCTACACCATCAATTTCCAGCAACCAACCACTATTCTCACACCTCATACATCTGTTTCCATAATCTAACACCCATATATTTGGAGAATCAACCATAATTCTTCAAGTGTTAATCATAAAACCCATTGCCAAACACCCCTTTTCTGTCTACCATTGTTTTTGCCGCTGAATTCTAAGGATATTGGTGATATATTCCGGTTAGTTACAGAATTATATGAGTAGGCTTGATATTGGAATCATTGGTTGATGTTGGAATTAGTTATTTAGTCGAATAATTGGTTATTCGATCTTTTGTTCTCATACACTTTCGTTTACGAATCGTTGGTACATTCTTATTTATATTTATGATGAAATATTATGAGTTTATCATTTATAATATGGTTGTTATAAATATGAACATGGAGTAGTTGTATTATGTTTGTTTGGGCATAATGTGATCTTTGATATGTAATGTTTGGATATGAGTTTATTGAATTGGTAAAAGATATTTTATATAAGAAAATAGGCCGAAAGGTTTCTTTATACATGTATTCTATCAATCCATCTAATATATTGGTTATAATAACTTATAAAGGCCAAAAAGATTTGTTGTTATTAATAAATATAATCACTAGTTATATTTAAAGGCCGAAAGGATTTATAACTTATGATAACTTTATTTTCTAAACTTATAAACACTATTTCAAACACATCATTATCTAAGTGATCATTGCCTAAACAAACATACCTTAATCATTTTATTGAATCATCTTTTAATCACTTTCGTTATAATATCCGATATATGCAAGATTTGGTTAATTTGATCCGTGACAATCTTATTAACCTTAGCACCTTAATTACAAACTGTGAAAATTTCAATTCCCGTGGAACGACCTGGACTTACCTAAAAGCTATACTATACACGAACGGGTATACTTCCCGAGTGTTCTGTTTTTAGAAAAAATCGGTATTTATAGTATTATAAATTTAAAGCTTGTAAAACACACATCAAATTTTTGGCGTCGTTTCCAGGGAATTGATTAAGTTATTATAGTTTGTTGCTTGTTTTTGGTGCTAAATTGTTTCTTGTTAAGTTGTCTACTATTTTACAAATCAAAATTTTCAAAATCGCTGTACCGTTTTCTAGCAAACGGAAACAAAAAATCTTTTTTTTTTCTTCAGGAAGTACGCCGCACATCCTATTTGTGCGCCGGTTTTCCTGAAAACCCAGGAAGTACGCCGTACTTTACCCAAGTCTGCCGCACTTTCTGCAAATTTTCACAAATAGAATTTTATTTCAAAAAACCAAAACCAAAACCCCTAATTTGCTAGTCTTAGGTTCTATAATCATTTGGAATTGTATTTTATCTGATTATATGCCTTGTGTATTTGTAATTATCTAGTTTATCATAATATTAAAAAAACATAAAAATTCCAAAAAAGCCGTCGCACTTTTCCTAAAGTACACCGCAACTATTCAAAAAAATCTTTTATTTATTTATCCTTATTTGCTATATATAATTAAATTAATATATATCTATATTATATATATATATATATAAATCTATAAAAATAAAAAAATATAAAAAATTTATGAAAATAATTTACTTTATTTTGAATATTATCCTATTAGCCTTAATTATATATATATATAAATGTCTTTTTTCAAAATGCTTAATGTATATATAAATCCCCTATCTTACGGAAAACAACTTGTGAATCTAGTATATAAATTTAATAACAAGGACTTGTAAATTTAAAATGTTCCAAAAAGAATACATTCGGATCGAATCTTCAACCCAAAATTCTTCCGTTAATGACTTTGTCGTCATAAACATACCTAAAGAGGATGATGAATCCAAACAAATAGTTCTCGATCTTGATGATATAACACCTCCATTTCGACAAATATAGCAGCGGAAGCTAATCTGGGGTATTATTTCATAGTACAACAGTCATAATCATAGAAAACGAATCGTAAAGAGACATTTTTGGAAAATTTAGTTATCATTCGTTTATTCATTAGAGTTTTTACAAAAGAGAGGTCCTAAACATAAAGTTTGAATGATAACAGTTTAGCCATCTTCAAGTCCGTGCCACTCCGTGCCATAAGATGCTCAGTTACCTGAGATAAATATGCTAAAAAGTCAACACAAAGGTTGAGTGAAATTCATAGGTTTATGTTAAAAAGTTTGAATACAAGTTCAATACTGGGTTACGTTGTTATACACCCATAAGTGTAATAATTGCAACGAGTACAATTATTATAGAAAACAGTATTGTTGCTCTAAGCACATGACACCGAGACCTTGAGATAATCAATTATCACAAGAAGTTTCCCCAACGGGTGCCTTTGCTAAATATCCGCATAGTGATTCAAATGAAGTGCATTTGGTTACCAGAAAGTAAAGGTACACCAACGGGGGAGTTTACTCCGAAAAGTAATTAACGGTTCATGATAGTAGGGTCTTAATGGCAAAAGTAAGGACTTAGGCAATAATATATCAGGATAGCATACAGTTGGAAAAACACTTGTATTTATGGTTTATAGCATGTATCCCCCTTGCGGGTTTATGAAAATATTAGAAGATTTAAAATGCAAGGCTATTAACTCACCTTAACTGGGAAATCTAATTGATGGCAAAAGTATATCAAGTGAAAGGAACGGCCTCGTCACACAACCTGGGGTAATATGTCAAGTCTTAGTTTGATTGTTTAGGTTTCAAAACTTTACAGAGTTTAATATACATATTTGATTTATTAATTTATAGGAATATTATATCACTGTTTGAGGAGTCGGGGCACTTTAAATCGTAAACCCATAAAACTCATCTAAACAAATACCCAATTGGAACTCCTCACATGAAATTCCCTAGTAAAGTGATACGATAAGATTTTAAGTTTCTTCAAAAGCTAGTCGATGATAAAAATTTCCCTAGTAACGTGGATACAATAGATTTTTAAGTTTCTTCAAAAGTAGTGATGACTAAGTTACGTTAATTATATAAGTAATTGTTTTATAATACGTTGATCGATGATTAATAACGATAATGTGTCGGGTTTTTATATGATTCGAGTTTGATAATATTAATATATATTTTTTATACATGTATATTTAAAATATTTTATTCTATATTTTTAAGTTTGCAAAAATGGCAATATATACCCTCGATTTATAAACTTTTACAAGTTTAGTCCTTTATATATGAAGTATATGTAATTTAAACCTTTAACTTTAGAACTTGGAAAAACAGTCCCTTGTAGTTATAACTTTAAAAAAATGACATTTTTAGCCCCTCTAGTTATAAATTTTAGAAAGTTACGATATATACCCCTTGCATGGAAATGATTTACAAATCAAGTCCAAAAAGCCATGCAAGCTTATTTTA
The DNA here is from genome assembly GCA_026074375.1 of Tanacetum coccineum. Lineage (NCBI taxonomy): Eukaryota > Viridiplantae > Streptophyta > Magnoliopsida > Asterales > Asteraceae > Tanacetum > Tanacetum coccineum. Next base: position 20,261 of record BQNB010082472.1, read on the forward strand.
AGGTTCCAAATGATGTTTGCATGTTATAGCTTATTAGAATAAGCTAAAATAAGATGTTATAACCGTAAACAAATGTTTTGAAAAGGATTAGTAGCTAGAAAATCAAAACGGGTCATTTTTAGGGTTTTAATAAAAAATGCATGGGTTTGAGGATTCAAGGCTTTAACAAGAGTTAATATAGGATCTTAGGAGTCTTATAAATATTCTAAAACAGATTATGAGCTTATTGAACAAGATTTTGAGCTTACTTGAGCTAAAATGGGTCGAAATGGGTTGTTTGAGTTCGTACACCTAGAAACAACTTCAAGGGTTTCTTTTTCTTGGTTCTTGGCTTCATATATGATCTTGGGGCTTCTCTTGATCCTCCTTGGTCTGCTTTGATCTTGTTAGAACTCCATTTGAGTGTGTATTGAAGTTTTGAGGTGTGATTTGAAAGAGTGTGTATGTTTTGGTTTGTATACGGTTCGAATGGGCTTGGTGCCAAGTTTTGGTGTTTGATTAGTGTCCTAGCTAGTTGAGGTGACTAAGGGAGGCTATATGGTGATTCTTAGAAGATAGGAAGATAGCTATGAATGGTGGAGGGTGGTGGAAGGTCACGGCTAACCAAGGAGGTGACAAACCACCTTGGTGCCCAAGTTGGTGACGTGGTGATGATGGTGGTGTGATGGAGGTGCTAGGGTGGCTACTTAGTGAGGTCATGGTGATGCAATAGTGGTTCTTAAGGTGCTTGTTTAAGATTTAGGGGCGTTTGGATCACGGTTTTAAGATTTAGGGTTTTCAGGTAGAAATAGGTTTATGATTAAGGTTTAGGGTTAGGATTAAGAATAATTTAGGGTTTAGTATTAGGATTAGGGTTTAGGATTAAGGTTTAAGGTTTCGGATTAAGGTTTAGGGTTTAGTTTTAGGTTTAAAATTAAACTAGGGTTTTAGGGTTTCGTTTAGGGTTTAGGGTTTTAGATTAGGGTTTTAGGACAATTTAGGGTTTAGGTTTAGGGTATAGAAGTCATGCATTAAGTGTTTATACCTTATGCTAAAGTGGTAGTAAGAAAAATAAAGTGTTTTTAGGAAGGTTAGAATGACCTAGTTTGGTTTTCTTGCATTATTGACTTGTACATTGAGCTGTAGAAAGTTGTAACTTGATTTAGGAAGGAAATTATATTTCAAATGTTGTGCATTGTACACTTGTACACATGTTTGAAGGCTTACACATTCATTTTATATATATACATTACATATAATTAGGGTTTTGATATAAACGTTAATGAATAAAGTCTGTTTTGATATAACGTTGTAAATGGTACGTTAAATGGATAATGTACTTGGTAAAAATGATATTAAGATATAGACTCGACATATTAGGATGTTTACATGATATAAACATAGATAGAATTGGCATAGGTAGGTTGTGTGAGCTCGTTTACTTTAGAGATGCAAGTTACGTTGCATAATGAAAAGCAAAAATTTCCCTATAAAAAGGTGGTATATATATAATATATGGATATTACAGTGCATCTAATTTAATAGATGGATAATTACATTGATGATAATATAAACATAAATTTTTTTTTTATAAATAAAAAAAAACGGGTTGTTATAGTCTCCCTCCCTTAAAAGAAATCTTGTCCCGAGATTTAGTTGGATGCCGGAGTGATGTTTGAAAACAGATGTGGATACTTGGCACGAATTTGATCTTCGCGTTCCCATGTAAATTTTGGTCCTCTTTTAGAGTTCCATCTTACTTTGATTATAGGAATACAACTTTGTTTCAGTTGCTTGACTTCTCGATCCATGATCTTCACTGGTTCTTCCACAAAGTTGAGTTTGTTATCAAGCTGAAGCTCTTTCATTGGAATGACAAGGGATTCGTCAGATAAGCATTTCTTTAGATTAGAAACGTGGAAAGTACTGTAGACATTGCTGATCTCTTCAGGAAGCTCAAGTTTATGTGCCACTGGGCCAATCCGTTTAAGGATTTTGAAAGGTCCAATGTACCAGGGATTAAGCTTTCCTTATTTTCTGAATAGGATGACACCTTTACGAGGTGATACTTTTAACATAACACGATCTCCAACTTGAAATTCTAAAGGCTTTCGACTTACATTGGCGTAACATCTTTGCGATCTCTTGCCAGCTTGCAAGCGTTTCGTTATTGCACTATCCTTTTTAGTGGTTTTCATGGTTCTATTTCTGGTCCTGTAAGTTAAACATCTCCAACTTTGGCCCAACAAACAGGTGATTTGCACTTTCGAACATAAAGTGCCTCAAATGGATGCTGCCTCTAATAGGGATGGTAACTGTTATTGTAGATAATTCTACTAATGGTAAGTGTTTTTCCCATCCTTTTCAAAATCTATAACACAGGCTCGAAGCATGTCTTTAAGTGTTTGGATGGTCCTTTCACTTTGCCCATCAGTTTCGGGATGATATGCCGTACTCATATCTAATTGAGTACCCAAAGCACTTTGTAATGATTGCCAGAATCTGGACGTGAAATGACTGTCATGATTCGAGATGATGGATATTGGTACTCCATGCCAGGAGACTATTTCTTTAATGTATAACCTTGTAAGGGTTTCCATACTATCTGTTTCTCGGGTGGAGATGAAATGTGAAGATTTGGTAAGGCGATTGACAATGACCCAGATTATGTCATGTCCGTTTAATGTTTTGGGTAGTTTTGTGATGAAATCCATCGTTATTCTTCTCACTTTAACAATAGGAATCTTCCGGTTGTATTGTAAGCCTGATGGTTTCGGACAATTCTGCATTTAACTCTAGAACATGTCAAACATTTGCCAACATATTCAGCGATGATTGCCTTCATGTTAGGCCACCAATAGAGTTTCTTTAGATCCTGATACATTTTGTCAGAACCTGGGTGAATGGAATACTTTGATTTATGAGACTCATGCATGATTAAGTCTCTCAGATTACCAAAGAGTGGTAACCAGCTTCGGTTTTTAATACAACGAGTTCCATCAGGACGTATTTCAAATGCTTTGTCCATTCCTCGTAAGTTTTCAGCCTTGATGTTTTCTTCCTTGAGTGCTTCAGTTTGAGCTTTGAGAATTTGTGATGGTAATTTTGGATGAATGGTCATAACTAATGATCTAACTCAGAGTGGTTTGATTCGTTTCTTCTGGCTTAAGGCATCTGCTACGACATCTGCCTTTCCAGGATGGTAGCGAATTTTACAATCGTAATCTGCAAGCAATTCTAGCCAACAGCGTTGTCTCATGTTCAACTCGTTCTGATCAAGGATATGCTGAAGACTTTTTTGATCAGTGAACACAATACATTTGGTGCCATACATATAGTGTCTCCAAATTTTAAGAGCGAACACTACTGCTCCTATTCAGGATCCATGAGTGGTATTGTTTTCTTCATTAGGCTTAAGTTGTCGGGATGCATATGCAATAACTTTCTCTCTTTGCATTAACACCGCTCCTAGACCTTGATGGGATGCATCACAGTAAACAACAAAATCGTCATTTCCTTCTGGTAATGTTAAGATTGGAGCTTCACATAGCTTTTGTTTTAGTAGTTGAAAGGGGGGGGGAGGTTGAATCTTGTTTTGTCCTAGTATACTTCTTGTTTTTCTGGGTTAATTCAGTCAAAAGACTTTGCCAATCTTTGAGAAATCTTTGATAAAATCTTGATAATAAACAGCATGTTCTTAAGAATTAACGTATTTTGTGGGTGTAATAGGAGATGTCTATTATTAACTGCTTTAATCTTGGCTCGGGGTCAACATGAGTCCTGACTATCAATTAAGTGTCCAAGAAATTGCACGATACGAATCCAGAAATCACACTTGGAGAATTTGGCATACAACTTCTCTTTCTTGAGTAATTCTAGGTTTATTCTCAGATGATTTACATGCTCTTGTTTATTACGGGAGTAGATGAGAATATCATAGATGAACACTATTACGAATTTATCCAAGTATGGTTTACACACACGGTTCATGAGATCCATAAATACAGCAGGCGCGTTAGTTAAACCAAATGGCATCACTTGAAATTCATAATGTTTGTATCTTGTTCTGAAAGCAGTCTTGGGAATATCTTCATCCCTGACTCTCAGTTGATGATAGCCTGATCTTAAGTCAATCTTCGAGTAGACACTCGAACCTTAAAGTTGGTCAAATAAGTCATCAATCCTGGGTAATGGGTAACGATTCTTTATGGTAAGTTTATTCAACTCCCAGTAATTGATACACATTTTGAAAGATCCGTCTTTCTTTTTAACAAATTAGATAGGAGCTCCCAGGGTGAAGTACTTGGTCGGATAAAACCTCGGTCTGCTAACTCTTGAAGTTGGTTAGATAGTTCCTGCATTTCTGAAGGAGCTAATCTATAAGGTGCTCGGGCTACAGGTGCCGCTCCTGGAATTAGATCGATTTGGAATTCTACTTGGCGAACGGGAGGAAGGCCAGGTAGATCTTCTTGAAAAACTTCTAGGAATTCTCTGACTACTGGGATATCTTCTAGTCTTTTCTCTTTAACTTCTTTTCCATTACTTGGATTACGAAAACTTGACAACCTCGGGATATATATCTTTCGGTTTTTATACAAGATATGAGATTTAGTCGGGTTTTACTTTGGTCATCTCGGATGATCAAAGTTTTACCTTTGATTGGGATGTGGATGACTTTCTCGTCACAAATAATTCTAGCATGATACTTGGATAACCCATCCATACCAATGACGACGTCGAAACTATCGAGTTCGATCGGCATAAGATCAATTTCAGAAGGTTGGTTTAACAAAGTCAGAGTTGCACCCTGAATAACGGTGTTTGTGCTTACTAGGTTTCCGTCAGCCATTTCGATATTGTAAAAGGTATCTATTGTAATAGGTGGAATATTTAGCATAGAGGCAAGAGATATGGATACGAAACTTTTATCAGCTCCAGAATCAAATAATACTCTAGCTAGATGTTGGTTTATAAGGAACATACCAGTGACTACGTTCGGGTCCTGGTGAGCATTCCTATCCCTCAACATGTAGGCTCTTCCCTTGGCATTGTTGTTGGTGGTCTTTCGGCACTGATTTGCATAATGACCTTTCTCTCCACAAGCATGATAAGTAACTGTCACTGGTAGCAGATTACTTCCAGTGACTGACCCTTTGTTTTTGCAGTTCTTGGTCAGATGGCCCACCTTGTTACAAGTATTACACTTAACAGTGCAAGGTCCTGTGTGATGCAGAGTGCATTTCTTACATAAAGGACGGTTTCTAATATACCCATTGTTTTTAGTTAGAGTGACAGCATAAAACCTGAAGGTTTCCTGTCTTCTGTTCTGTTGTGGTTGGTGATTATTATAGCGGTTGTAAGTGTTGGTGTTACGGTAGTTGTTGTTGTTGAAAGTTCTTCTGTCGTCAAACTTTCGTTTGTGATCACTTGATACATGCACCGGGGTGTGCTTTGTTACCTGATCCATTAGCCTCTGGGCTATGTTAACGGCTTCCTTTAGAGTTTGAGATTTAGAGGCGGTAACATTCCCTCGAATACTTCGAGGCAATCCCCCGATGAAAACTTCTATCATTTTCTCAGAATCTGGCACCATAGTGGGACACAAGGTTACCAATTCCTGGAATCTTCTCACATACGCCTTGAGATCATTCCCCTTCACAGTAAGATGGTAAAATTGTTCTTCCATCTTTTGGACCTCAGTTCGGGGACAATACTTCTTTATCAAAAGCTTTTTGAATTCAACCCAGGTAATCTTGTAAGCTTCTTCTATCCCAATAGGTTGGGCAAAAGAATTCCACCAAGATAGAGCTTCTTCAGTTAAAGTACCAGTAGCAAACTTCACCTTGCAGTCTTCGGTACAGTTGCTACGGGAAAACACTGATTCAGTTCGATCAAACCAGCGGATAAGACCAACAGCGCCTTCCGTACCTTTAAAGTTGATAGGTTGGCAGCTCATAAACTCTTTGTAGCTACACTTTCTTGCTACAGAAGCTTCTCTTGGTCTGGTGGTATTATCAATATTTTCCATGTTAGCGGCTTGTGCTTCTAGAGCTGCGAAAACACTATCAGCAACTAGTTTCTTGATGGCAGCCTGAGTCATGGCTGGTGCTTCAGATGTTGACGTCCTTTTGGGAGGCATTCTATCAACATAAGACAACACGTAATAAGAATGATATCACAAGTCTTAAAATGCAATGCTTATTTTTGAACTTTAAGCATTTTTAACAATAGTGATATTGAAATCATAGATACTTATTTGATATGGATTCTAACAAGCATCTGATCTATTAGATGTCACAGTAAGATTCATAATGATGAAGACAGAGATGTAATATAGAACACAGGATGAATATAAAATGGGATCGCTATTGTATTATATCATGAACAACTTGCCTTTGTACTGTACATAGTCAAAATTTGACAAGTGTTGTTCTTTATACCACACATCCCGTGGCTAGGTTCTATCAAAAGCTATAACTAGTATCTAATCTTGTAGTCTGATGGTCCTTCCTAGCTGTTCTTGTGTTCATAGATTGCATCCAGAAGACTTTCCTTATCTGCTTGGTGACGAACCTGGATATCTTTAATAATTTGTTCTAGATTAGCAATCTTGAAGCGAGCCAGAGGAACCTTGTTGTTATTTCCCATTTGCTTTCTTTGATGTTTAGCAATTTGAGTATGACACTCTGAGAGTTCAGCTTACAGATTGTTAAAATCTTGCTGTATGATTACCCGACCTTTTCTAAGACCTTATATTTTGTTTTCTATGTGCTCAATGCAGTCGAGAGAGAGTTTATCTAGGTGATTCAGAATTTCCTCAATTTGCTCCTCGTGACGTTCCAAACTTGTCTTATGAGAACTTTCTCCTATCTCAAATTCTTGAGGTAGGGCAGAAGTAGATAAGGATGACCGGTTACGGCCTCGTTTCTTAAGTGGCAATAATTCCTCAGGAAGAAAGAAGTCTTGAGGATTAAACATTGGAGACAGCATTAAAGATGGAGGCATAATAGTTGGCGGTGGAATAGGAGATTCTTTAGCATAATATGCTTGCATGACCTTTATATAGGGGTCATCATGAAAAAGTAAAAGAGTTGGTGAAGCTTTTGGAACTAAACCAAATGAGTTATTTGAAGAGCTAGAATAAGTATTTCCTGGTGAAGCTGGGACATAGTCCGGGGAAGCCAGGATATAGTCCAGAAACTTAAAGGAAAAAGCATCCTCAATATCAGAAGTAGGGTGGTTAGGAGAAGACATCACTCTGTTAACAACCCAGTGGTAAATAACATAAGTTATTTATATAATAGTATAATAGTTATGTAGTTTTACATACTATTCGGGAGATGTAGTGGCATGGAGGACTTTCTTAGATGGAAAAGGAAAAGTAGTTATAGTTAAGGTTTCAACCTTGTTCTCTATAATCTGGCTCTGATACCAATCTATAACACCCCCATTTTGACAAATATAGCAGCGAAAGCTAATCTGGGGTATTATTTCATAGTACAACAGTCATAATCATAGAAAATAAATTGAAAATATACGTTTTTGGAAAATTTAGTTATCATTCATTTATTCATCAGAGATTTTACATGTAACACCCCCAAATTGGGTCGCAGTGGAATAAGGGTCCGGGGCGTGTTACTTCTCAGATCAACAACACAAGATAATATGCCATAAGATGCTAGTTACTGTGATCCTGCACATATCAATGTAAAAATGTTAACACAAGTTGAGTGAACCTTCATTTCGTTTATGTTAAATAGTTTGAATACAAGTTCAATAGTGGGTTACGTTGTTATACACCTATAAGTGTAATAATTGCAATGAGTACAATTATTATAGAAAAACAGTATTATTGACCTGAAGTCATGCATCTGAGACCTTGAGATAATTCAATAATCACAAAAAATGTTGCTCCAAGGGTACCTTTGCCAAACCCCGCATAGTGATTCAAATGAAGTGATGTATGTTACCATAAATGTATAGGTACACCAAAACGGGAGGAGTTCCGTCCTAATGATCTATTTACAGCATTCGCGCTTACTTCGAAAAGTAATTAACGGTTCATGATAGTGGGGTCTTAATGGCCAAAAGTAAGGACTTATGGCAATAATTATATCAGGATAGCCATATAGTGGAAAACACTCGTCATGGTTTATTGCATGTTTCCCCTCGTGATGTGAGTTTATGAAAACTTAGAAGATTTAAAATTGAGCTATGAATTCACCTTAACAAAGAAAATCTAGTATTGATGGCAAAAGTATATGCAAGTGAAAGTAACAGGCCTCGTCACGCAAACCTGGATGGTAATATGTTCAAGTTTTTGTGTAATGGTTTATGTTTCAAAACTTTTATAGTTTAACGTATTACTTTGATTTATTAATTCTATAGAAATATTGGTATTATTGTTAGGGACTTATCATAATCAGAGGCTCATGTAGTATCCTCTCGTTTGAGGAGTCAGGACACTTTAAATCGTAAAACCTAGCAACTCGTCAAACAAATACCCAAATGGAACCCATCACATGAAATTCCCTTAGTAACGTGATTCGATAAGATTTTAAGTTTCTTGAAAAGCTAGTCGATGATAAATTACGTTAAATATATAACGTAATTGTTTTATAATGCATTGATCGATGATTAATAACGATTCATGTGTCAGGTTTTAATGAAATCGAGTTTTATAGTATATATATATATATATATATATATATATATATATATATATATATATATATATATATATATATATATCTATAATGTATATAAAAATATTACATTTTATAATTTTAAGAATACAAAAATGGTAATATATACCCTTTGTTTATAAACTTTTACATGTTTAGTCATTTATATAATAAGTATATAAATATTAAACCTTTGACTTTAGAACTTGGCAAAACATCCTCTTGTAGTTATAACTTTAGGAAAATGACATTTTCAGCCCCTCTAGTTATAAATTTCCGAAAGTTACGATATATACCCCTATGCATGAAAACATTAGCAAATCAAGTCCAAAATTCATAATTTTGATATTTTTGAAATCCAAAAGAGTTTTGCAAGTCATGGCTTATTAAAATAA
>BQNB010082473.1:0-29318 GCA_026074375.1 Tanacetum coccineum
AGCTGCAATAACCATAATTTTAGGAATTTTGGTCCAATGATACCTCCATTCCTTAGAGAGGGTACTTGTCCTTACTACGTCTCGATACGGTAAAAGACATATATGATATTTTCAAGTAGGCTTAGAGGAAGGTTGCTAATCCTATCCATCTAAGGATATAGATCTTGTTGGCTGCAAAATTAAGTTACAAAATAAGCCTAATAAGTAAGAGTAGATAAACTTTGTAATCATGTAAATCCTCATATAAACATTCAAGGATATAACAAGTGCAAAAAACATATTGAAATATAATACTTTAACTGGCCAAATAAGAACAATGCATTAGGACTATTAATCTCTATCAGTTTGCAAACACTATCTTTATTATATATCGATGTCGCTACACCAAAAGTCTTGGCGGAAGTCAAGCCTAAACTGTGTTGTAGTATCAGTTTCTTTTTTTCTTTAACTTTAGTTCACATTCTCTAAATCTATATAATTAACCTAGGAGGTGTCCATTGATGAATAATGTATTGTCTAATTAAACTTTTTAAGTTTTAACTGTCATACTGGAGTGTTCTTGAAAATGGCCTAAATGGTGAAGCGAATCTTACTGAGATTTCAACTGAAAATAGCAAACATGACAGGTGACAATAGTAGCAAACTTTTGTTAGTCTACAGATGCATGTAGCGACTCAACTAGCGACATCTCCATGAAACAGCGACACAAACAGCGACCTGAAATACTTTCGTCGCATGTTTTATAGCGACATGTTATGAGAAGTCTTTATACACGTCGCTTTTAGCGACATATTTTACAAGTCGTAAAAATTTGTGACTCATTTACAGCGACGCATAATTTGAAGTCGCTAGAATAAAAGACATCTAAACACGTAGCTTTGGTATCGGTGTCGCTAATATGACTTTTTCTTGTAGTGCCTGTCAAGCCATGCAGTGACGTAGCTAAGCTATCGGATGCCCTGTGCAAAAACTTATGTGATAAATAAATATGACGATTAAAGATATGTTATACTAGTTGTAGAAATAACAATCATAGTATTTTAATGATCTAGCTTCAAATTTATTAAATATTAACAACATATAATTATATTACGTTAACAATTTTTGTTCAAAGTGAAATTTGAGGCCCCGATTATATAACGGAATGTAAATTTTGAGGCCCCTAAATATGTGAGGCCATGTGCAGTAGCACACCCTCATATTCGGCTCTGAAGCCATGATCATCTAACAGTTTAACACATTGCAAATAGGAAATCTATGTATATACGAAATAATCCACCATAAAACTACTAGCAATCAAACAATTATACATATGGAAATTTGATTAAAAGCATAATAAGTTAAGCTATAATAGTGAAAGAGACACATAAGTAACAATTATATTATCAATATCGAATTAAAAGAATGCAAACCAGATTAGCAACTATTGTTTGAGATCCAAGTAATAAAGCTCGAATAACAGAAAACTGAACCTAAAATAATCATGGGAATAAAATTGCAATATGCTAAACCTTTTACTTTTTTTATGTGTGTACGTGTCCAGCCAACATGAAAGTTTAGTGGGCTACAAACTGCTCAATTATATAAACAATAAAATCATCAGTCACTTTAAGCTCGAGCCTAGGCTTCGGCTTGCAGGTCACTTGGGTTTGGGCTCGCGTCGTAGGCTAATTCTTTTTCTAGAATGACTTTAACATATTTTTATTTGGTCCGTTAAAAATTGATTAATCTCGTCTTAACTATTTTTCACCCATATACATAGCAAGTCGTTATTCAGTACGTCACAAAAAGTATCAAATAACCATAAAACGACACAGTACGCAAACACCCCGCCACGTAGCGCGGATTCACAAACCTCGTTTGCAACAAATCACAATAAAAGAAGTGATCTTATTGACTTTTTATAATTGAAGTACGATGTATAATCTCTCACAAACATAACATAGCAAATGAACTCTCTTGACATTATAAGACTGACTGTTTATCATTTTTTGTTCCGTTTTTTGTAACTCATCTTTTATGTTCCGTTTTTAACTAAAAGCAAGCTAGTTAAACTTGGAACTCTTCTAACTTTATATTTTATGACCCCTAATGAAAGATTCGTGAATTAATAATCATGGAATCAACTACAATTTATCAAATCGTAGGCATACTCAAGTTGGGTAATATCATTTTCAACATAATCCCCATCTCATATAAAAAACTCAACTGTTCCATTACACAATAAACAGTCGATAAAAAAACTTGTGTGTTTCGACTAACTGCTTTGCAACTGACCAAAATATTTGCCTGATATAGTCGCTAAGATATGAAGCATGATAACTTCATCATCAAGACACATTTTTTCAGCACGCAAGGCAGCACATTTTCTCAACAAGTAACGAAGCGAAGCACTGGTATCTGCATCTAAAGGAGTATGAATGGCTGCACAAAGAGCAAACAGCCATGCGCAATCGGTTATCCCCAAAGAGCTTAGGGTCTCCAAAGATGATATATGTTTCCGCAGCATTGTGACATGAGCTACAGGTTCCATATCCATAATCGTTTGCAAGGCACCATCATCTGTCTGATATGAATCATGATTTTCTTGTATCACATGCTCAGCTAATGCCTGGAATTATAGATTAAGAATCAAAAGAAAATTCTAAGTTGCTCAAAATAAAAGTGAGTAGAGGCAGAAATGGGACTGGGCGGGCGGATTGGGTCAAAAGAGGAAAGTTTATGTGTGGGTTGGTTCACTCGATACATACTTTCTCAGAGATTATATATTTTCATTTGTGTAACTAATTAGCCTCAAAATAGATTAGAAAAATTACACATTTCAATAATACTCTAATTATTACAATCACAAGATTAAGGAGATTTATGACGTAAAATAATCCATGTTTTGGGACTTTAGAACCCATTTTTTTAGTCAACTTTTTCATATTAACCATATTTCCAGGAAGGAATATAACATAATTGGGATAAGTATCGTCTCCTCCCATTCAAACTGTGTGTCACTAACAACTTTAAACTAAAAATGTCAGTTGATTTACACGTTATTAGGCTAATACTGATAACATTAGTATGCTGCACTGATCTTTGGGGCATCGTATATGGTATCAATGAAAGACTTTGGACCAATATATTTTCTGTACAACCAATTGAAAAACCTGTAAAAAAGCCAAACTTACCAGCCTTAGCTTCGAAAAGTCAGCAAGAAAAACATCTTCCCACTCTTTTGATGGCATTAAATGCTCTGGACAAGCTGCAATAACCATAATTTTAGGAATTTTGGATACCAAAGAAACCCCAATACCTGAGGAGGGAGATACTCACGTCCCTTAAGACGTCATGACATAAACGGTAAAAAAAACATAAGATAGTTCTTCGATTATGCTTTAAGGAGTAAGTTTGCGTAAATACCTACCATCTAAGGATATACAGATCGTGCTATGGCATGCAAAAGCTAAGTTACAAAATAAGTCCCTAATCAAAGTAAGAGTAATAAACTATTGTAATCATGTAAAACCTCCAATAAAACCTTCAAGGATATAACAAGTAGCAAGAACAACACAATAATATTGAAATTCCATACTTCACTAACTGCCAGCATTAGAACAAAGTCATACACTCTATCCTTATTATACAATATAATCTTTAAATATTTAAATACTTAATAATTACAATATAAACCGCTAACTTTTGTCACTCTCATACGCTACAACCTATACATAGGTAACAAAAAGTTACACAAACAAATTAACGCTATCATACACGGTCGCCGCTCTACGACATACACTTAATCGTACTATGGTTCAAAAAAACACAGAAGACATCAATTATATGGATCATTAATGGATCGAATTATAAGAATCAAACCAGACATAAACAGCTATTGAAGCCCGTTTTTTTGTACCAACTCTTGTTTGAGATCCAAGTCTTACAACATCTCGAAATAACAGAATGCTATCATAAAATAATCTTGCGAGTAAATCTATGCTAAAACTTACTATATTTTTCATTCGACACTAATCTGCATTTAATATATTTTTTTCGACGTAGACTTAGCAAAAGCGTAAATATATGTCATGCCCAAACACCAACATGATAGAATTAGAACTTTATGCTGCAAACAAGCCGTAGTTTTGCAACAACTCACAATAAAAGAAGTACAGGTGTTGAGGTGTTCATTGTCAACCGAATAAATCGAAAACCGAAATCGAACCAAAAATAATAGAATCAAATCAAATATTCGGTTCTCGGTTCGGTTATGGTTTTGGCAATCAAAATCGAAAATCGAATTCATATAAATAATATATGTTTTATATAAAAAAAAATATTAAAACTCTTTCACTCAATATAAATATAACATTTCCTATCTTGAAGTATTTTTTTTTTGCTACAAATCTCTATAAATAAAAGAATAAATACACTAACTGAAACTAACTACAATCAGGGTTCTAAATAGCGCCGCTCTAGCGCATAGCGCGAGGCGTAGCCTCCACGTTACGAAACAGGTCAATGCGTCGTCTTTAGGCGTGACGTGTAATAAAGCGTGATAAGGCGTGATATAGCGCGCTATAGCGCAAGGCGTGGCGCCTTTTTTTAAGCTTTTAAGAGATTTATTTTTTTTTGAATTTTTTTAAGATATTTATTGGACTTGAGCTTATTTACAAGTATATATAATTTGGGTTGCATGAGATTCGGGCTTAGTAACTCTATTAACTCAATTTTAAGCCTAGTAGCTAACTACTATTGACCACTCAATAAATATTTGTTGCCGCTTGAGTCACGCCTTAAAAACGCTATGACGCAACGCCTCACGCTAAAGCTTGAGGCTTGGCTATGCCGCTACGTCACGCTTCACGCTATTTATAACCTTGACTACAATTAATCGAATCGTAGGCATGCTCAAGTTGGGCAACATCATTTTTAACATAATCCCATCTCAGATCAAAAGTCAACTGTTCCATTACACAATAAACAGTCGATAGAAAACTTGTGTGCTTCGACTAATTGCTTTGCAACTGACCAAAATATTTGCCTGATATAGTCGCTAAGATATTAAGCATGATAACTTCATCATCAAGACACATCTTTTCAGCACGCAAAGCAGCACATTTTCTCAACAAGCAACGAAGCGAAGCACCGGTATCCGCATCTAAAGGAGCATCAATGGCTGCACAAAGAGCAAACAGCCATGCACAATCAGTTCTCCCCAAAGAGCTCAGGGTCTCCATGGATGTTTATCTTTCTGTATCAGCATGGTCAACACGAGCCACAGTTCCATATCCATAATCGTTTTGCAAATGGTGGGCAAGTCATATATAGTACATTTAGTCTTGTCGCTTTGGAAGGAAATCAAAGATTTACTTGCATCAAAACGGTGCCATCATACTGTCGAATGAAACAAAATTTTCTTGTATCACATTTCTCGAAAATGTTTGTGCAAGAGCATTGTTTCGGATTATTCCAGAAATTGTAGAAGCAGAACTTCATTCTCAGAAAATGCCAAAAAATGAAAGAATAAGTTGATCAAAAGATAATAATCAAAGTTGTGCAAAAATAAAAGTGACTAGGGCGGAATTGGGGACAGGGAGGGCGGATGGGTCGAAAAAGGCAAGATTTATGTGTGGGGTTGGTTTCACTAAGATCGACACAAATAGTACTTTCTCAAATAATATATATGTTCATTTGTGTAACTTACACGCCTCAAAATAGATATATGACGTAAATATAATCACATTTTAGGGACCACATCATGAACCCCTATTTGGTATGAAAGAAAAATAAATTTGTATGAATATTGTCTCCTCCCCATTCCTACGCAGTGTGTCACAAACAACTCAACTAAACATGTCAGTTGATTTACCACGTTAATTAGACTCCATCTGTTATTCCACTGAAACACTAGTACGCTGCAACTGATCTTGAGGGGCATCGTATATGGTTTCAATTGAAGACTTGGACCAATATAATTTTCTGTACAACCCAATTCGAAAAACCTGTAAAAGACAACTTACAGCCTTAGCTTCAAAAAGTCAGCAAGAAAAACAACATCCGCACTCTTTTGACGCATTAAATCACTGGACAAGCTGCCATATCAGGGCTGTTGGCAATATACTTGAAGTATTTTTCGGCTTTCAGCAGCCAACCGCGAGGGTCTCCGCCACTAAAATTTGGGAAATCAATCTTGTTATAGGGTCTATACGACTGTCGACCCCTCCAAGAACTTTCCCCATCGAAATTCTTGCTTCCTTTGGATCTGGATCGATCTCCTTCCTTCAAAGCTGCTATATCTTCCTTCATCGTTTCAAGTGCCTCCAATTTTGCGGCTATTGCAGCCAATTGAGTGGAAATTGGATCGGGTGGATTGTTGTTGTCGCTATTCCGGGTTTGCACCATGTTTCGTTTCCCGGCAATGGAACCAAATGATAAGAACAGGATTAATGAAGATGAAAACTGACTGAATTTTATTAGAAATAAAGGATAGTGGCCCGATTCGAGAGGGGCACAGTCTCCTGTTTACAGGAACAAGGAAATCAAAGATAATTCTCAATGCCAAACATGAAGCACTAGTCATCTATTTATACTAATCAAATACTAGAATTATGGGTAGAAATTAAGGGCATGATTCTACACCCTGATTTCCAGGATAATCATAAATTAAATTGATTGTCTAAAATCATCCAGTGATTTGACAGAGAGGATTCAGCCAGTTGCCAAAGATAGAATACAGCTGCCCCACTTTTGCAGCTGTAACGCGATCTTTCCTTCTTGAGTACACTTTCAATGGTGGACCTTTATCACACATCTATAAGAAGTATTTATAATTTCAAAAGATCAAGGTGGAACATTTACCTCACTCGTCTAAGATATTCGAGTCCGTCTTGTGGAGGACCGGAATCAAAATCAGGTTCTCCAGTAACATAAAAAGCAGGTCTTTGGATGCTAACATATTCTGAATCACTGTATTCATCTTCATAGTAATCTTCCTCTACATCTAAATCACCGTCATTTACACCAGATACATGATCCATTTGGTCTGTATTTTGTACTTCACTGCCATTATTGTCAGGCTCGTTACCTGAAACATATTAGCATGTCAGTTGGAACAAGACTGGACTACATTTCTTAGTTAACAAATTTACAGTAAAAAAAACATCTTTCATTACGAATACAAATTTATGTGTTGGCCATCTACATGCATTGTGAGACTCATGATGTTAATCCTCGGATAACAAACCTATTGCTTAGAAGAAGGAATTCAAATCTAACTTATTACCATCTAATGTTTCTATACGAGCGTGGGAGGGACCTACGTGGAAGACACGGTATTCAAATCTAACCTGTCCTTGGAGGGTATACAATGGGTGACCGTCACATTTTAGAATACTCATTTGGGAAATGTATTAGTGCCTGTGAAGTGCTCATGGGATATTCAAAGTCTGTTATGATGAATGTCATGCTAAAAAATCAGGGTTTACTGAAGTTAAATGAGGGTTTTACCGAAGTGATTCGTAGAAAAAACAAGGGGAAAATGGCTGATCAGCAGGCTAAATCGGGGAATATTAGTGGTATTTGGCTCAATAAGCCCAAACCAAGATTCTACCGGCCTAAACCAGTTAAGGAAAATGCTCATGGCAAAGGGTCATCAACGAAGCCAAAGGAGCACATGGCTGCTTCTACACCTAACCAGTGTGTGCCTCCTGTTGCCAAGAAGGTAAACGAGGGCTTGGCTAGTAAGCCTAGTTCGTCTAGGGGTGCCCAAGGAGATGAGTCTGATGAGAATGAAATCTCTTCGTTTGGTGGTTGTCAAGATCTGGAAGATGAGGTGGATGATTATGACGGATACGAGGCTCAGTTTTATGACGATCAGTTTGATATCCGTCTCAAGGGTCGTACTAGAAAGTAGATTTTAGTTATTTCTTGTTCATTCATAAGATTGGCATGTCTTTATTATGTCGTGTCTAGGTTGTAGCTATGTTGGTGCTTGTTTGTTGCCAATGTAATGGGCTGAGATGAGGGACCTCACCCTCATCCATCGTACTTAAACGTCTTTTTTGGAGTAATATATTTTACCGGGGTAACACCCTTTACCCACATGCTAAAAATTCGGTACTTGAGATTGCATACAAAGGATGGTCTGCATAATGTTGAGGATTTGGTAAGTATGGGCAGAAGATTGAGATCAAAATGACATGGAGTTTGCATTATGCTGAGAATATTGATTCATGAAAGATGGGACTAGTTACCCTCAATAGAATTCGCAGGCTTCTTTTGTGGAACAACAATATAGAGGATGGAGGTTTCAAGCGCAGGATTGGATTATTGGATGGTATGTCAGGATATATGTGATGTGCACTTGGATGAAGCCTTTCTGTACAAGCAACCCTTGTGCTGGTTGGTGAGGTGTGTAGGTTCTGCAATCCAGTACTAGAGTTTGTTTGCTATAGTTAACGGAAATGTAGTCCTTGTGTATATCATTTGTGGTCCTTGGACTTGATATTGGATCAGATGGAGTGCATCAGGAAACTGCTGGATAGTAATCTGAAATATGCTACTTTTCTCCCTACATGTAATTATCCATCACTTGCTTTAGTGCACCTAGTGTGTATCACTGTATCCATCCTAAGTCGTAATAAAAACGCATAATTTCTAGTAAAACTTGAGTGATGCATATTTACACATTGCCCCCAGTTCCAACTCAAATCTGTCACATTCATACACAAACTAATCTATACTTAACACTCAAACATGGAATGTGTTTTATATTCTATCATCAATAAAATGTGTGAGTTCTCAAGTTCAAATCCTACTTGGTACAGACAGCAACCCTGAAGTAGCCACGCCAACCTTCCCAAAAGGGGAGGGCTTTACCTCTCTGTGTGGCGGAGGGGATGATCATTTTACATACGATAACTTAGCACTATGGTTAAACGGGGTTGTTTATCAAATGTATATTTGTACTACTTTTACGATTAATGAGTGAACAACAAATAATCCAACTTTAGTGTCAACAATGTGAGCACAACAAATCATCAACCACTGATTTCACAATTAGTAAATTAGTAAACATAAATATGAAGAGCTTACCACTCGACGCACCCTTCTTGTCACCAAACTGCATCCTCGGATCAAAACTCACATAATTCCCCTCACCATCATAACCATCTTTAAAACCAACCAAACAAGCATACTCCTTCACCACAACATCTCCAAGACCACAATAAACCTCACTCCACTTCCTCTTTTGCTCTTCAACGCCAACATACCTCAACGCCTCAATCTCATTTTTCAAATACGCAACTCTCGCCCTATCACCTCTCTTATCACAATCACAAACTGTCACCCTCTCAAAATCACACGCCGAATCTTTCTTCGCCCCTTTTCCTGTTTTTCTAACCTTTTTCTTCTTTTTCACATTCCCAACTAACCCTTCATTCTTTACTTGCTTCTGATCATAACCCGAGTCACTTTTCGGCAAATCAGTAAAATTGGTCATCTGGGTATCATTTATTTGGGCTTCTTGACCATAAAGTGGGTCACTTTTTGACAAATCAGTAAAATCGGTGATATGGGTATTATCATTATTGCAATTTGCAATCAAACCCATGTTTTTGTTTTGATTAATTTGTGGTGTAGTGAGATTGGTGTCATGGTTTTGACCTAGTTCTTGAAGATGGCTGTTGTTTGTGTATTCGGAAATCATACCCATATCAGAATGGGAATGGGAATCGATGGTGTGATCAATAGGGGAAGAAGGTTCAGCCATGGTGGTTTTGGGTTTTGGGTTTTGGGGGTTTTGGAGTGGCGGTGAGAGTTTATCAAAGTGTTTGTTAAGGACGAACTCTAAGGGAGGTATGTTTATGTTAGTTTATTTAATTTTAGCCGAACAAATAAACGAACACGAACGCGTAATCGAACCAAAATTGTTGTTCATGTTCGTTTATTTAGATTTGAACTTGTTCATGTTCGTTTATGTTCGTTCATTAATAGGTTAAACGAACGTAAACGAACATAAATGAGCATAAACGGACATAAATTAACGTAAACGATCATATATAAACGTAAACGGACATAAACGAGCGTGTAACTAAAGTTGTTACTTTAAACGATCCATATAATCATTTTATATATAATCATTATCCTAATATATGGTCTTAAAAATAACATCAATTCCATCCTAGCTGATTTTAAAATATAGTCATATTACTATACTAGCATTATCATTATGCATAGTATGTGCTTACATAAGAAAATTAATAAATACTTAAGTACTATATTAATAATTATTGTTAGCGACCTTAAAAAACTTGATATATAATTTATTAATTTTTGTAACATTTGGGATGTTAATCAAAAGAAAATAATCGAACATAAACAAACAAAATAAATGAACGTAATCGTACGTATATAATCGGACGTTCACGAACGTAAATGAACGAACGAAGGGTTTGTTCGCATTCGTTTATTTAACTAAACGGACCAAAAATCTTGTTCGTATTCGTTCATTTATTAAATAAACGAACATAAACGAGTTTTTCGTCGAACGGTTCGATGAACGTTCAGTTCGTTTACAGCCCTAGTTCCGAGTGTTGTTTAGAGGGGTGTTTGGGTTAACTTTATGGAGCGGGTGCCCATGTTACAATTGGGCTTGTTGGTAAATTAGAGTAGGGGTCAATCCGAGTATTGGGTTGTTCGGTCAGGTTAGTTTGGTTAAAACAATTTTTTGGGTCAATTCGAAAATCGAAACGGACTGAACTAAAATTAAACCGAACCGAACCGAAAACCGAATTTGAATTCGCTTTGGTTTTTGGATTGATCCGAATAACTCGAATTACACAACTAATTTATAAAAAATAATAATTTCATAGATATTTAGCAAAAAAAATTAAAAATATTTCAAGCATAAAAAATGTATTTTTATACCAGGATAAAATTGTAATGGTTTTTATATACATAAATATATAAAAATTTATATATTTATATAAATTCGTTTTTCGGTTCATATTGTCAAACTTATATCCAATCTAAAAACCAAATTTGTAGTGCGGTTCGGTTTTGACAAATTCGGTTCCGTTACTAGTTCAGTTCGGTTGTTTTCGGTTCAGTTTCGGTTTTCGATTTATTCAGTCTTTTTGTTTTTCTGCTCACCCCTAAATTTGAGAACCAGTAACCTCTGTTTTTCTTTTCTTCAGAAAGAGAAAAGTAAGCTGGATTTTTCACTTTATTCGTTTCGCTTAGTTCGGCTAATTTTTTTTCAAGGTAAAACTGAACCGAGCCAAATTCAAATTGAATTAAACCAAATCAAAAATCGAACTGAATAATCGAAAACCGAAACGAATTACATAATTTTAATTATTTATTTATTTATTTATTTATATAGATTTACTAGTTGCAAAGCCCGCCCGATGGGCGAGCTCGCCTTATTATTATCGTTTGCAAAGAATTATGTAAAAATTAATGAATTATAAAGATACGAAATTATTTAGTGAATGAATTACAAACGGAAAAAAATAATTATTCATCTGATATGAGAAGAAACTAATTAAAAGTAAATCATTTATAAACACACCAACATTTTTATTGAATGCAATAAGAAAGAAAAGAAATGTAAACTAAATGTGTATATATATATGATGAAATATATATAGTTATGACATGAAAGTTGCATGCATTATGCAAGAACACAACTCACGCTCATGAGAATAATAAACCCATCTTGGTATCTTCCGGTTGCGGCTTAAGAATCCGTGTAACCTTGTTTAATTCTAACCTGGCCAAAAAAAACTTTATACTTTTAGTATAATCCATTTCCCTATTATAACAAAGGCAAGAAAGTGTGTTTGTGTAAATGCCAATGGGCAATGGCTAAACAGATATGTGTAAATGCTATACAACTGATGTAAGCAAATTAGTTCAATGGCTTGTTCCAGTGACCAGCTTGTCAGATTGCACATCAAGCATTTACACATATATGCATGAAATCCAATCTTTCACATTGATGACTTGTTAAGACAATCTATTATCCTTCACATTGTTGTTCTATTACTAAACTAAAATCATTTATTAAATGAACCCTTGGATTTACTAAAACTGTTATGCATTACATATAATATCCAACCTTCAGAACCAAGGGAGCTACTCTGAACTCTGTCATCTGGGCCGGAGTCCCCTTCAGTAAAAAAGCTTTAGTGCCTCAATGAACTATGCCTGTCTCCTGCGGTCCGCTGCCAGCAACTCTGTAATCGCCACCTGTCTCCTGCGGTCCGCTGCCTGTAACTCTGTAATCACTGCCTGCTGACCCAATACAATAGTACGCAGTGACATAACCTCTAAACGTGCAAGATCACTAGCGTCCATAGATCGTCCCCAAGCCTCTCGAGACATCCTAGCCTCTCTCTCCATCAGTAAAGTTGTACGAGCATATGCACGCCTATCCATATACAGCATGTTGAGCCAACTAGTCATCAGATGTCGCTCAGTCTGCTCATCATCCAACCTCGTATAAATTTCGTCTATGTCTTACCTAACCCTAGTGGTAAACTCTGTCATCCGTCGACCCAAACCAGTTCATCAAGTCGCTATTTACCCGACATATTTTCACTTTAAAACTCATCTGGACATTAACGAACGTGTCAGACTCATTTATTGGCATTTCTCAAAATTCACGGGTCAAACCACCCGAAATACAAATAACACAATAATACCTTCTAAAGGGGATTATTAATCACAATAAACCATAATTCATCATAATTCTCATAAAAATCATCACCGTCAACACGATACAAAATCTAAATAAACTGACAAAAGTCAAATAGTCAAAGGAGTATATATGAAATATTTAGAACATAAAAAGGGCAAGGGTTACATCTATAATGAGAGTGTTCAAAGAATGCACCTTTGCATGTCTTTTATGAAAGAAATCCAATTAAGGTTATTTACCTTAATAGATCTTTGTGAATGTTTCTTTGTATAAATAATAATGATTTACTAAAGGTTACATGTATGTTGGACTTTTAAGCAAGTGATTCACAAGATGAAGATGTTTTTAATCTAATGCCATAGGGCGGATTTACCTAAACCGAAGATGAATTTAGGACGGAGGATCCATCGATCAGGGAGGTGCCAAATTTGGGCAAGGATCATTTTCTTATTATTTGGGAGATGGTGTTGACATTAGGTTATTAGGAGAAGCTTATATTAGTTATAAGAGTTCTCAATTTGAGTTTTCGGAAATGACATCCAAGTCATGCTCATCAAGTTGGAGTACTTATGAGTTTCCTGCTGGAAATTTATAAGTCGTCAATCCTACTCAGAGTGTGTTAAGTTGAGCATGTATAATTTGACCAAAGCTAATAACACAAACATTGCACACTTTACACTCAATGAGACATCTTCATTGCAAGTGTAAGTTACAATTTGATGACTAATCTTGTTGTCTTACAATCGACTTTGTGATTTCATGTAATAATCGAGGATGGTTAAACATGTAGACTCGAAAAATATCTATGGTCATTTGATTGATATTTCCATGATCTAGATAAATCCTAATCTTGATTTCATGTTCATATTCCAAATTTGTAAATAGATTGAATAGTGAGATTGATTATCGTTTGAATAATAATCATCTTCATATTCGAAATCTTTTTACAATCACCTATTGAAAGAAAGCACAAAAATGGTTTATGGAATATTTTCAATTCTTCATAATCCTAACCTTATATGGTTAAAGGGTTCTTATTTGGTGAAGAAAAAATATTATGCTTATTTGGTAAAGTAAGAGAGAGTTTTGATGAGAAGATAGTTTGAGTTTTGAGTTGTGCTTTTGAATTGTTTGAGCGAAGTTACATATGTTGTTGATAACGACAATAGTTCTATTTTAGTATCAAATTCCCTACGAAAATGATTGTAAATATGTTATAAATGTCTGAAAACACTACTTAATTGCCTATATTTAGTTTTCAGGAGCAAAGCAAGCATTTGAGCAAAAGACGCGGGATATGGACGTGGAATTCAAGAAGTGATGACATTCAAGGCTTTTATGGCGTAACCTCCCCGCAGGAGTTATGTTGTAATCAAGAGTAACAAAGAAATGACTCAGCATCAGTTGTTACGGTGTAACATCACCATCACATTTTCACCATATGTAACACCCCCAAATTGGGCCGTAGCGGAATATGGGTTAGGGGTGATACTTCATAGATCAATAACACAAGATATATATGAGAACGACCAAAAAGTCGTTTAAAATCGATACATTGGATTTAGAAATATATTTGTTACAAAAGCCCGAAGCTTCACTTGTTCAAAGAACATATTACAAAGATTCTAGTTCATAACAAATGTTTCCCAAAATGTAATGCAACCAAATCTTTAATGCATGACTTCCAAAATAACGACCACCAATGTATCCCTTGTCTTGTACCTTACTGATCTCCTGAGAAAACATTGCTTAAAACGTCAACATATTGTTGAGTGAATTCATAGGTTTATAAAATGTATAATGTAGGACCGCAAGATTTTCCCATGATAATGCAACATATGCAAACATCATAAAATATAATTACGTTTTCCTAAGCTCATGACACTGAAGCTCGACATGTATGAATTGCAATATAAATTGCCAACATTGCCCGTGATGATGTTCTAACCCGCAACATCATATGTCCGACATGGTATACGTTCGTTGTTTGGAAAACCGGCACAGTGAGTATGACTTACCCGAACGGGGATGTTAATCCCAAATAGATCTATTTATAACATTCACACTCACAACAGTAATTGACAGTTCATGATAATGGGCTCAGAGGGTTATCGCTACTTAGGCAAACACGTAATCGTAAATGTGAAATGTCCACTTGCGTCCAATTGTAAAACATGCATGTGTTTCTCACCCCAAAACTTGTAAATCATTAAAATGTAAAACGTGGGGCTATGAACTCACTTTGAGTGAACGATTTCAAATATATCACAGAAAATGCGTCATGATAATGACCGAATGCAACCTAATCCAATATAGGTCGTATAAGTACTAAGCACTTTGAATAACTACTACCACATATAACTCTATATAGCTACATCATCATCTAATTGTATTTGTGAAATTGTATTTATAAAGTTAAAACGTTTATAAATATTTCATTAGTAAAAACGACGTAACTTTATCGTTTTAAGCCCGTTTCTTGCGTTTCTTATGTCCACGCTTTCGTATACCGACGAGTTATCAAAATATTACATTTTCATATTTTTAATCCCCTGATGAACAGAGGTTTTTACTGTGCATGACAGTTTACAAATTTATTTTTATAGATTTAGTTATCGTAAAACGCGTAAATGTCGTATTTTATCCGTTTTAGCTCAGATTTTAATGATTCTTTCGAGCACGTCTTCGTAATTACAAATTCTATCAAAATATAACATGTTTCAAAAATATGTATCTGTTATGAATAGTGATTTTTACTGTTCATAGTTTATAAAATTATTTTTATAAACTTTAATTACC
Organism: Tanacetum coccineum; assembly: GCA_026074375.1. NCBI lineage: Eukaryota > Viridiplantae > Streptophyta > Magnoliopsida > Asterales > Asteraceae > Tanacetum > Tanacetum coccineum. Next base: position 15,494 of record BQNB010082473.1, read on the forward strand.
ATAAACTTGCGAAATTCATAACTCCTTCGTTATTGATCGAAAAATTATGATTCTTAATGTTTTGGAATCCTAAAAATATGTGTGATATGAGAAAAATAACCAATATTATATATCAGTAGTATTTTGTAACTTGTTTTTATAAAATTTCTTTTGTAAACCCGTTTATTATTGTATAACTTGTAAATTACGTATCTTCTTCGTTATAGATCCATTTTTTGAGTTCTCTACATGCCCACGATCCTTGCGACATGTAGTATTTTATAAAAAAACATAAAATGAATGAGTTATATGTCGAATTTGATCAGACCCGTTTGGTCATTTTGATGAAACATGTTTAAAACTTGATTTTATACCTTTTAAGTTTAACCACTTTGTTACAAATTCTTTACAACACTATATATCACATGTATTACATTCCTAGGGTCCTTAAGTCCATCATTGTCCAAAAATGTCCAAGAATCACAAGATCCATATGTGTACATACTTATTTGTTCATTAACTTTCATAAGCATACATTTTAGATAACTTGTTTATATAAGCTTTTTATACCTAAACCATACTTGTACATCACTTATACATACATTATAACATGATATGAACATTCATACAACATATATAAAAGTTCACCAAATCATAAACAAGTGAAAATCCATTTTTACAAGTAAATAAGTCCCTTAAGATGGTGATAACAACATAAATCATGCATATATGCCATAAACTACATGAAAATGAAGAGATTAAGAGTTTTAGGTAACCTTAATATGAAGTGTGATGATGAACAAAGTGATCTAAACCCTTGTTTAGAAACCAAACCCTAGCTTACAACCCTTGAAAACCCTAATTCCAAGCTAAACCCTAATCTTGCTTTTCCTTTGTTTAATCCTTGTAAACTCCAAACCAACCCTTTTAAATACCTTAGGTTATCTTAGAAATGATGTAGGTATGTTTTTAAAATGTTGAAGTAATTTTTTGTAATGGTCTTGTATATGTTTGAGGTGTGTCGTGGGTAGGGGCAAAAGAAATAGAGAAAAGTATGTTTTTCACTTAGCAAATGAAGAGTGTGTGTGTATTATTACTTGCATAAGCCTTATATATCTCAAGGACTAGTCAAAAGATGTACATAGAAGTCTTAAGACACAAAGAGGAAATCATGGAAAGTCTTGGTCAAATAAACATAAGGTTTAATTAGTTGTTGTATGTATAATTCAAGTTGGTGATTTTTGTGTGCTCCTTCTCTCTTATTCTTGTTGTTGCCGTGTGATATGAGAAGGAAAAGAGAGAACATTTTGATTTTTGATATATTGCATAATATCTAGACATTTACTTGCACTTTTAATATGTAAAGGTAAAGGTATACATGTAATACTTGTAATGTGTAGTTTCTAACTTGTTTATTTTATGTACCATATGACTAACAATATTAACATGGGTAAATTTTAATAAAACTTTGGGTATTGGGTATAAACATGGGTATTTATTGAAGCGTAGAAAAGTTTTAGTGGTTTCGGGTATGCCTAAACGTATTTTATCGCGAAATGTAAACACTTTACGTAACCAATAAAAATAAAATGAACAAAGTTAATAATTATCCTCAAAATAATTACTTAACACTTGCTTGATGTAAACATTTAATTGTTTGATGCCCGTTTACATTAAACTAATTTTTAGCTTACTCGATTTAACTTAACGATTACCATTTAAAAGCAAACGCGTACAATACTAAAAATAAATAGTGAATTTATTGACGTCATAAATGACCCTAAAACACAGGGTGTTATAGTCTCCCCCCCGTTAAGTGAGCCTTGTCCTCAAGGCTTAAGATGCGACACTTTACGACGGTGCGGTCTTTGTAAAGAGGTGTAGATATTTCTTCCGGAATTGATCTTCACGTTCCCATGTGAACTCAGGACCTCTCCTGGAGTTCCATCGAACCTTGAAAATTAGGACACAGCTTTGCCTCAACCGTTTGACTTCTCAATCTATGATTTCGACCAGTTCTTCAACAACATGAAGCTTGTCATCGATGTGTAATCCATCCAACAGAATGACTAATGGTTCGTCGGCATAACACTTCTTCAAGTTGGATACGTGAAACGTATTATGAACCCTACTCAGCTCTTTAGGAAGCTCAAGCTTGTAAGCCATATCTCTAACTCTTTCCAACACCTTGAAAGGTCTAACATATATGGGATTTAGCTTCCCCTGTTTGACAAAACGTACTACTCCTTTCCAAGGCGAAACTTTGACCATAAATCTATCTCCAACTTGAAATTCCATGGGCTTACGCTTTAAATCGGCATAACTCTTTTGTCGATCACAAGGCGGCTTGTATTCTTTGCTTGATCTGGATGATCTTCTCGGTCGTCTCTTGAACTATCTCTGGACCAGTGAGTTGAACTTCTCCAACCTTGGCCCATCAAACAGGTGAACGACACTTTCGACTGTAAAGTGCTTCAAAAGTGAAGCCCTTGATCTAGCGAGTGAGATAACTATTGTTTATATGAAACTCGATAGGCGGCAAATGGTGTTAACCCAACCCTTATCAAAGTTCGATAACACAAGCACGACAACAAATCCTCAAGAGTTTGAATAGTCAACCTACCGCTTTTAAAACCCGTTCAGTTTGTGATGTAACGCATACCTCAATATCCAAGTTATACCAAAGCCTTATGAAGTGACCTCTATAAATTTGATACAAACCTAGGGTCGTCATCACAAATGATTAAGACAAGTATCCTATGCCTTGTGACCACCTCCTTTAGGTACATTCTTGCCAGTTTCTCCATAGGATCTGTTTCCCTCATGGGTATGAAGATTGCAGACTTAGTGAGTCGGTCAACAATCACCCAAATGGTGTCGTAGCCTTGAGAGGACTTAGGAAGCTTCATGACAAAATCCATCGTGATATTATCCCACTTCCATTGAGGTATCTCGGGTTGTACCAACCAACCCGATGGCCTTTGATGTTCAGCCTTGACCTTAGCACAAGTCAAACATTTGCTAACATAGGTGGCGATGTCGGCCTTTATATTGGGCCATCAATATAGCTTTTTCATGTCCTGATACATCTTGTCAGAACCCAGATGGATAGAATATTTTGACTTGTGGGACTCGTGCATGATCAAAGTCCTCAAATCGCCATAACATGGTAACCAACTCCTACCATTTAAGCATAGAGTTCCATCCGCGCTGGGTTCTAACTTTTTCGTTCTAAGTTTCTTCAGATCCTTTGAATTTATAATCAACATACCTCCAACATCTTCGTTCTTGATGTTCTTTGGTTTTCATACTTCAGTCTGGGCACTCAAAAATTTGTTTGGGGAGATTCAAACCAATAGTCATGACTAAGGCTCGAACTCTTAATGGCTTTATTCGCTCTTTCCTGCTCAAAGCATCAGCAACAACATTTGCCTTTCCCGGGTGATAACGAATCTCACAATCGTAATCACTGAGCAACTCTAACCAACGACGTTGCCTCATGTTCAACTCTTTCTGATTAAGAATGTGTTGTAAACTCTTATGATCAGTGAACACCGTACACTTGGTTCCATACAGATAGTGTCTCCAAATCTTGAGAGCGAACACTACTGCTCCAAGTTCCAAATCATGAGTCGTATAGTTCTTCTCATGGATTTTTAATTGGCGTGATGCATAAGCAATCACCTTATCTCTTTGCATCAACACAGCGCCCAAACCTTTGATTGAAGCATCGCAGTATGCGATAAAATCTTCGCTTCCTTCAGGTAAAGCCAGAATTGGTGCACTACACAACTTCTGCTTCAACAGTTGAAACGCTGCTTCTTGTTTGTCGCCCCAAACGAACATGACCTTCTTCTGAGTAAGCTTGGTCATTGGCTTGGCAATTTTCAAAAATCCTTCGATGAATCTTCAGTAGTACCCAGCAAGACCTAAAAATTGATGAATCTTCGTTGGTGACTTAGGAGATGCCTAATCTTTAATGGATTCGATCTTGGGGGTCCATGTGAATACCCTGGCTGTCAATCACGTGACCGAGGAACTGTACTTTTGGAATCCAAAATTCACACTTGGAAAATTTGGCATACAACTCCTCTTTCTTAAGCAACTCTAAGTTTAACTTAAGGTGCTCTTCATGTTCTTGCTTGTTCTTCAAATATATCAGAATATCATTAATAAAGACAATCATGAATTTATCCAGATATGGTTTGCACACCTGATTCATAAGGTCCATGAATACGGCCGGTGCGTTTGTCAAACCAAATGGCATAACTTGAAATTCATAATGGACGTAACAAGTTCTGAAAGCGGTCTTCGGAATGTCTTCTTCTTGAACCCTCAGTTGGTGATAACTTGACCTTAGGTCGATCTTCGAGTAGACACTCGACCCTTGAAGCTGATCAAATAAATCATCAATTCTTGGGAGTGGATAATAGTTCTTCACCGTCAGTTTATTCAATTCCCGGTAATCAATGCACATTCAGAATGATCCATCCTTCTTCTTGACAAACAAGACCGAAGCTCCCCTGGGTGAGGAACTGGGTCTTATAAAGCCCTTGTTAGATAGTTCTTTCAATTGCTTTGACAACTCTTTCATTTCAGAAGGTGCCTATCAATAAGGTGACCGGGCTACGGGTTCAGCACCAGGTATCAAATTGATTTGAAATTCCACTTGTCGAGTCGGAGGAAGACCTGGCAAGTCCTCAGGGAATACATCAGGAAAATCCCGAACGATTGGTACGTCCTTAAGTCTCTTCTCCTTCGACTTGTCTTCAGTGTCCTTCGTAGTAACATGTGCCAAAAATATAGGACACCCTTTTAGCAAATACTTTTGGGTTTTAGTACACGAGATGATGTTCAAACGAGTCTCGTTTCCCTGGTTACTTCCGTCATCGCGAACGATTAGAGTTTCATTTCCCCAGGGGATGTGAACGATCTTCTCGGTACACACAATGATCGCTTGGTACTTCGCCAACTAATCTATACCAATTATAGCATCGAAACTACCAAGTTCTACAGGCATTAAGTCTATGTTGAATGGGTGGTTCAGGAAGTTTAATGTACAACCCCTAAGGATAGTGTTCAACCTAATTATTCTCCCGTCGGCTAGTTCAACGTCATAATAGTGATCTAATGCAGTTGGTATGATATCAATTTGGGAGCTAAATGCAGTGGACACAAAGCTTCTATCGGCACAAGTATCAAATAAGACAGAATCATAACGGTTGTTTAGAAGGAACGTACCCATCACGACGTTAGAGTCGGGGTTTGTCCCTGCACAGCCTATCGCATACACTTTCGCGGGAGCATTGTCATTTCCAACTTGGTTACCGCGATGGTTGTTTTTCAACTTTGGACAATCCCTCTTGAAGTGTCCCTAGGCTCCACATTCATAGCAAGTGGGCTTCTGACCTGTCCTAGTACCCCCTTTGATTGTTAACAGTGTTGGCATTGGTGGTACTCCTATAGTTATGAGCCAGATGGCCAACTCGATTGCACTTGTGGCATTTTGGAGCACATGGACCATCGTGGTGATAATTGTATTTAGAGCATAGGGGTTTAGATCCCCTGTATGGCTTCTTCTCACCAGATACTGCAGTGTAGGCCCGGCCAGTGTTCTGCCTCTTGTTTTGTTGTTGTTGTGGTTGTTGGTGGTTATCATCTTGATTTCTCTTGTTCTTTGTCTGACGCTTAGCAAAAGTAAGGATTTTCTTATCCATTAGCTCGATTGCGATTTCAACTACTTCTTGCATTGTCTTTGGTTTAGACGCCACTACACTCCCATGAATCATGTCGGGAAGACCACCTATATATTTTTCAACTTTATCAGATTCTTCGGGAAACATCCTCCCGCACAACAAAGCTAATTCCTAAAAGCGTTAGGTATAACTTGTCAAGTCAGTACCCTTCACCTTCAGATCTCAAATCTCCATTTCTAGTTTCTTGATTTCATTTCGAGGACAGTATTTGTTAGTCATCATTTTCATGAGTGTTTTTCAAGGCATACCGTAAGCTAATATTTAGCCAAATATACTTTGAAAGTGTGACAACCAAAAAGTAAGTTTGAAGCATTAGTCACGATATAATATTTAAAAGTGACAATATAAGTCACACACTTGAACACTTGGCTGCCTCTATTTGCCTCTATTTTTCACCAAAAAATTAAACCTTTTGATAATTTCACTCAAAAAATTTGATTTCCCTTCTAAAATTTAACAAGCCGTATGAATTATCCATCTATCTTTTCTAAAAAAATTGAAACTTTTCCCAAAATTTTCAATACCCCCACTCAACATGGAGCCCGATTTACAGACACGCACAAACACAAAACTCGATTCAAACTAGTTCAAACAAGTGAAACCGGATGGGTAATCATTACTTACAAATCATTTGTTAATGTAATCTTTATCTATATAAAGATCCAGTACAAAACGTTGAATTGTGAGAGCGAGAGCGAGAGATATGCGAGCGCAGTCTGATATACTGCCAAGTTAATACCCAATATTTCACATCCAAAACCATTCAATATTCCACATCCAAAACCATCAAAGCTGTATGACTTGCCTGTTATCCAATATTTCACATCCAGCACCATAAGACAAAGATTGAATATCTTGCCTTGTCATTCTATAATTAATTTCAATCATAGAAATTTTGATTGTGAGGTAGGCACTAACCCTAATTTTCATCCAATATAGTCTTAATTTTTATTAATTTTGAGTATTTTGTTGGACTAAAGCATATCAGTTTTTGTTTCGGTGACGCCCCAACTCTATTTGGTAAAACAGAAAGAAAGAAATGTTGTGTTTAAGAGGCTATCCAACAGGTACAACTCCACTAGACATCACATATTTGGTTTTGATGTCTATACGAATTCCAAACTAAAGTTTTTTTTTTTAGTTTTTTTGTTTATATTCAAACTTGTGTCGGGTGTTGTTAGTAAGTGTGTGCAAGCTTATGGCTTATGAACCATAAGTCGAAAACCACATGAACCATTTGCATCAGTTGCATTCCCTTACCTTTAAACTTTTTTATATATAAATACCATTTGCACTCACTTACTTTTATATAGCAAGCTTATGGCTTATGTGGTTTTCGGCTTATGGTTCATAAGATCACTTTTTGTGTCTTATTTTGAAACTTTTTGGCTTATATAAACACAAATATCTATACACTGATGCATAATCCAGAATCTAAAACGGGTGGGTTTATGGGGCTTCAAATGAAGTGTGGGGTTATAGATCGAAAATGGGCCTGATTTGGGAAGCCGAAATGGGGGCATTTGGATGCTGAAATAGGACTTAAACGGGTGCGTTTGGTGGCTAAAGGGGAGGCTGAAATGCGTGGGTTTGGGTGCTGAAACAAAGGCTGGAATCAGTGCGTTTGGGTGGTGAAATGGTGGCCAATGAAACGTATGGTTTTAGGGGCTGGAATTGGTAGGTTTAGGGGCTAAAATATGGGTGTTCAGGAGCTAAAACGGGGCTAAAACAAGGGCTGAAAGTGTGGTTACCAATGGTGAGAACTCTGATGTTTTTAAAACATACTCACAGCTCTGTGCATGAAATGTGAGGCTACGATCTCTCAGCCTATGTACAATAAGGCTGTAAGCTCCATGGCTGATTCACAACGAATGTAGTCCATTTGTGTTTATATTATGTAACTACATCCTTATTGTCTCCTTTTGGTGTGTTCCTTTTTTTCATTCTTTCATTATGTTTGGCCACGGGTTCTAACTTGCAATGGTTCTAACTGCAATGGTCCTTCAAAAAGAAATTTTTTGAAAGCTAAGCATGTACTTGCATATTTGAAGGGATTAGCCATTGGTGATTATGACAGATATAGAGGCCTAACAAACTTGAAAGTAACTATGAGGTGTAATCAGCTATTTTGGCTTTTTCCTCAAAAATCAGTACAACGTTTAGATTATTAGAAAAATTTCTTTTAAGTTTTTTGTAGACTTGCTTTACACTATGGTCGAATGTAAGATGATGATTATAATCTGAAATGTAAAATTAAAACAGGGTTGTGTGATCTAGGGTTGGAGACTCTGTGTTATCTAATTATAAGGAATTAGAAGCTACGACGTGGTGGAAAAAATTATTGTGGTTGGCGGATTGGTAAGGAAATTGTAAGTTGTTTACATGACGTATGGATACCCCACAAGAATTTTAGTAGATATTGACACATTTTTAGAATAGAGAGCTTAAGGACATTCTTGCTCAACTCGGATTTTTTACGCATGCGATCGAAAAAGTTGTCAGAATTATGTTGAATAGTCAAATAGTCAGCTGTTATGAGCTGTCAAATAGTCAGCTGTCATGAGCCGTGGTTCTGCTCATGACCATGGATTCAAGCTGAGATTCAGACTCTAGGTAGAATCTGACATAGGCATATTGTGAGGTTATTGGGTTTTTGCTCAAACCATGAAACAAACCTTTTGGTTTACAAGTACATACCTAAGGGAAGTTTAGGAAAGATGCTTCGTGGTAAGAAAGGCGGGTCATTTGCATTGGGACACAATGTATAAGATCGCGTTGGAAGCTGCAAAGGGTCTTTGTTATCTCCATCATCATTGGTAGCCGCTGATCCTTCATCGTGATGTTAAATCCAACAACATTCTTTTGGATTCTAATTTTAAAGCTCATGTGGCTGATTTTGGGCTTGCAAAGTTTATGCATTTTGGGACTTCAGAATGCATGTCTGGCATTGCTGGTTCTTATGGATACATCGCAACAGGTATGCCTTATAATTTATGATCATAATTCATACATTATGAATATGTTTCACTTTATTATAAATATTGCATTTAATTTTATCATTATTTGTTTTGTAGAATCATGCGTACATCACGCTAACGGTTGATAAAAGAGTGACGTTGTATGCTTAATGCCGTATACAAGGTATTTTTTTATTTTTGGGAAAGTCGAGATACTGCACACTTTTAGTATATTTGTCCTGTTTTTTTCATTACATTTTGTTTATCTGAGATATCTACTCCTAACATTTTGTGTAACTGTTTTCCACAAGGTGCATTGTTGGTAGCAACAGTTTCGAAATGCCTAAACGTGGGTGGTTCTTGCAGCCCAACTCATACCATGCGGTTGTTTCAATTTTCGTGCAGTTGAAGGCAAAAGGATTGAGATGATATGCTGGATCATACTTAGAATAATTTATATGGTTCTGGCTTAATATACTCCCACCAGATGGGAATACACACATTTGAAGAAGCTCCTAAAGGACGAAAGGACATATAAGTTGCAAGGATAACACGGTTTCCTGCGCCGATTTATGGATTATTAATATAAAGGATGTTAGATGTGCTACTACGATTATTTTGTGCTCTTATCCGTGGTCTGATTATGCAAAATTTGCAGATTCCAGGACTGGCGCATTCAATATATGAAGATTTGTGAAAACCAAGATGCACATGCTGGCTATGTTTTTTAAGTTTAATGGGCCATACAGTTTGAAACTCTCATTCAACAGTTCACAACATTGTGCTTAAGGTTTGCTTTTTCCTAAAACTATTATATATATTAAAATAAATGTTAACATAAAATTTGAGGCAGTGTCTAATTGCTCAATTCAGAAAGTAGATAAGTGGCATGAAAACCTCTTGGTGCCATCTATAAACTTATGATTATAAATTATAATCATGTACACTTTACGTTAAGTTGCATACATCTGGGTTATAATTTGTGAAGTTAAAACAACTATTAATAGAAAAACTCATAAAGTTGCTTACTATAAAGGGAGGTTTGGCTAAGCCTTTAAAAAAATACAGCTTATGCATTTTGGAAACCAGATTCTAATGTATGTAATTAAAACACACATTACATACACAAAAAGAACAGATAAACATTTAGATTAACTTGGATGTTTTAACTAAACTTTGTAAAATAGCTTTATCAATTATAAAATAGAGTTTATTTTTATTGTTTCTGCTACATGTAATGCAGGTCAAGAACCTGGATTCTCATAGGAGGGGTCTAATTGCTCATCGAGATGGATTGGACACAATGTAAGTCACTATACGTATTCTCCTTTTATCATTTCCACATTAAGCTTTATTGTACTTTTGCCAATCTACGTGTTTCCCAAAATGAATTTAGAGGTAAAAAATTAGTAGTTTTTGTTAAATAAGCAGACCCGCCATCTGAGTCGAGATGAGGCTTGATATGAGCTTAACTAGAAGTTAATACTGCTGCTAGTTAATATTGCTGCTGTTATTAGTTAGTACTGCCAAGTTAATACTACTGCTGTTATTAGTTAGTACTGACAGGCTCAATTCGTGCTGCTAGCATAGTTAATATTGTTTGTCTTGGCAAAAGTCAAACAAAGTAGTTTCCCGCCAAAGACTCCAACTTCTCAACTTCTCAACCTCTCCACCTAAGCCTATAAATACCTCTGTTCGAGTTAATAATGTGCTGCTGGTTCTTTGTTAATACTGCTGGTTCTTTGTTAATACTGCTATTGGGATTAAGAGAAAATTAAATAATGCTGCATATATTATTAGTGCTGCTGGTTTTCTCTATGTTATATACTGCTATTGGTTCTTTGTTAATACTGCTTATATACATGTTAATACTGTTCGAGTATATTAGTGCTGTTAAAGAAGTTTGTGCAATGAGGTCCGCAAATAGAGGTACCTTCGATTTTTTTATTTTAAAGGTATCGTGTTTGTGGAGTTACCGTGGAGGAGATCATGAGGGGGGATAGGAGTGATGGTGGTGTAGGCATTTGTGAGATGTGATCTGTTGATATTGGTTATGATGCGAAGCCTCCGCTGACAGAAGAGAAACATGTATAGCTTGGCAGGACAGACACATTTAGTGAAACAAGCAAATAACTATTCCTTTATGAAACTACTTAGAAATGTTCATAGATTGTGTTTAGCTAAGAATTTGATTATGTACGACATTACAATTGTATATTTGGTTCAGTTATATACATTCGAGTTTTATTCAATTTGAAATTGCTTTTTGTTTTTAATTGATCTTTATAGATATAAACTATATAATAAGTATATATATACTTATATATATATAATATATAAATATATATAGTATATTATATATCTATATATATAATAAGACACAAATTAGTGATTTGTTATAAGTGACAAAAGAATGCACTCACATAATATGGTCACGCTTATCAACATTATTTGTCCACTCTTTGTTTAATTTGATGTGTGACTAAATAAGGACAAAATGCCACATAAACTAAAATATCATGTGACCAATGGATGAAGATAGTCACGACAAAATAACGCATTCCACATGACATTAAACAACATATGGTCACACTTATTAACACTTTTGGCCACTTTTGGTTAACTTGTATGTGACTAAATTAAAAAAACATTCTTTGTGTGACTAAAAATATTAAAAAAAAGCCACAGCAAACTTAAATACATGTGACCATTGGATGAACAATAGTCACACAAAATACACATTCACTTGACTTTAAACAACATATGGCACACTATATTAACACGTTTGAGTAACATGTATGTGACTAAATCCCCAAAACAACCATGCTATGTGTGACTAAATATTAAAAAAGGCCACAACAAACATACAATCATGTGACCATAAGTCTATCTTCGAATAAACACTAGATCCTTATAGTTGATCAAACAAATCATCAATCCTTGGGAGAGGATAATGATTCTTCACCGTTAGTTTATTTAATTTCCGGTAGTCGATGCACATCCAGAATGATCCGTCCTTCTTTTTGACCAACAAGACCGGAGCTCCCCAAGGCGAGGAACTGGGTCTTATAAAGCCCTTGTCAGATAACTCTTGCAGTTGCTCTGACAATTCTTTCATTTCGGAAGGAGCCAATCGATAGGGTGCTCGTGCTACAGGTGTAGCACCAGGTACAAAATCGATCTGGAATTCAACTTGCCGAGTAGGTGGAAGACCCGGCAAATCTTCAGGAAATACCTCAGGAAAATCTTGAACGATTGGTACGTCTTCAAGTCGCTTCTCCCCCGACTTGTCTTCAATCTCCTTTGTAGTAACATGTGCCAAAAAGACATGATGTCCTTTTAGCATGTACTTTTGTGCTTTAGTGCACGAGATAATGTTCAAACGAGTCCCGTTTCCCTGATTACTTCCGTCACCATGGACAATTAGGGTTTCATTTCCCTAGGGAATACGAATGATCTTCTCGGTACAATCAATGACAGCATGGTATTTTGCCAACCAATCCATACCAACTATGACGTCAAAACTTCCAAGTTCTACGGGCATTAAGTTAATGTTGAAGGGATGATCTAAGAAGTTTAATGTACAACCCCGAATGATAGTGTTTATCCCAATTATTTTCCCGTCGGCTAGTTCAACATTATAATAATGATCCAATGTAGTTGGTGTGATATCAATTAGGGAACTAAATGCAGTAGATACAAAACTCCTATCGGCACCAGTATCAAATAAGATAAAAGCATAGCGGTTGTTTAGAAGGAACATACCCGTAACGACGTTGGAGTCCGGGTTTGTTCCTGCATTGCCTACCACGTACACTTTCGCTGGGGCATTGCCATTCCCACCTTGGTTACCATAGTTTTTATTCTTCAACCTCAGGCAGTATCTCTTGAAATGCCCCTGAACACCACACTCATAGCAAGTGCCAGCATTCTGAGTTGTTCCAGAGTTCCCCCAATTGTTATTATTACCATTGGGACTAGAACTCCTATAGTCACGAGCCAGATGGCCGACCTTCTTGCATTTATTACACCTGGGAGCAAATGGCCCTTTGTGGTGATAGTTGCATTTTGTACACAAGGGCAATGATCCCGTATACTCCCTCTTTTCACCAGGCCCGACAGTGTAAGCCCTCCCAGTGTTCTGTCTCTTGTTTTGTTGTTGGTGCCCCTGATTGTTTCCAGCATTAAACTCCAACTTTCTCTTCTGCTCAGCTTGCCTTTCAGTAATAGTGAGGACTTTTTGATCCATCTGATCATTGGCAAACTCAATTGCTTTCTCCATCGTCTTGAGTTGATATGAAATTACATTTCCCCGAATCATATCAGGAAGTCCACCAACATATTTCTCAACTTCTTATTATTCCTCGTAGAACATTCTTCCACACATCAGTGCAAGCTCTTGAAAACGCAGAGTGTAACTTGCGACATCAGTACCTTTTAATTTTAGGTTTTAGAGCTCAATTTCTAACTTCATGATTTCACCCCTCGGGCAGTACTTGATTGTCATCATCTTCTTTAGTGCCTTTCAGTCCATAGCATAAGCAACATCTTGAGTAATAGTCTTCATATAGGAGTTCCACCATGTCAGAGCATTTCCAAGGAAAGTGCAAGTAGCAAACTTAACTTGGTTCTCCACAGCACAGTTGTTGATATGGAACACTGATTCCATCTTCTTGAACCATTGCGACAATATAACCACTCCTTCAGTACCCTTAAAAGAAAAGGGCTAGCAATTTAGAAAATCCTTGTACGTACACTCACGGGAGTGCGTACAGTTCCTCTAATTCTAGTGTCAAAATTGTGGCTTCCGTCGCCATGGCCATTAGTGCTATTTTGAAGAGTTTTATGATTAGCAAGTGCCGTAGACACTCTTGCTTCGATTAGCTGTTCAACAGCAGCAGCTGTCATAGGGGTAGCAGCCGTAACAGCAGCAGCAGCAGCCCTTGCAGTAGCAGAGGATCTTCTTGGCGGCATATTGTTCTAATCACAACAATATAAAACACGTGAGTTTTCATAAACATCACAACGTGACATGGGTACAACATATATATGACAAGATCACATCACACAGTGAGTACGTAACATGACTGGGATCACAACACATAACAGAATTGAGATCAACATAACATAATG
>BQNB010082474.1:0-24474 GCA_026074375.1 Tanacetum coccineum
ACTATTATTAACCTGTGTTTAACAATTTTAGAAAGATAATGAAGCTAAAAAGTGCAAAGTTTAAGTGAACTGTTTTTTGAGCTTTTTACTTATAAGCTAACAAGCCTATTTTTGGACCTTTGGTGCTGATTTTTTTGAAAATAAGCTAACCTAGTAGAGTGAGTTCTACTTAGGTAAAAGGATTTATGAGACTCTACAAGGAAATGAGAAAAATCAAAAATGAAAAATGGCAAAAATACTATACTGATATGCAATATGCTATGCTGATGCACTTGGCTTTGCTGGTGCAATGTGCAAGCTACTCAAAAATAAACTAAACTTTGAGGCCTACTCTTTCACTTAATGAATCTAAAACAGCACAACACAACCTTGACTCTAAAATGCTTTTTAAAATCTTAAAATCTAAAACCTACACAGTAATGAAATGTGCCCTGGTGCTGGCAAGGTTTTTTTAACTCTCAAACTTTTAAATTCTAAAGCCTAACTTCTAAAAGCTGTTTTAATACTAGTTTAATAACCTAACTCAACTATTTGAGAAACTTTGACAAAATAGAATTGACTTTAAGAGTCAATTAAAGCTTAAACCAAACACTGCCTTAAACTAAAACTGTCAAACTTAATTGCACTTAAAAGCTATTTAAAAGCTAAAACAGCTAAACTCTTTATCCACTTCTATTTGTGTTGGATTACTAGAGCTGATTAAGCTATGAGAAGCCTAGCTTATTTATGAAAATAAGCTAGTTTCTCAATGAAGCTTAGCCTATTACTTATGACAGAATTTTAGAAAAGAAGACTAAAATTGATTAGGACTAAAACAACATTAAGCAATAACATCTATAAACTCATTAAGCTAAATGATACAGGATTAATCATAAAAATTCAAAAGGAATAAGCTGTTTGCAATAAGCTATGAAATGGTTAAAAGGAAATGTAACAATGTAAACCTGGATTTTGTAGAATCTTCACATTCAAACTATCCAAGAGTAGAAGTTTGGATGTTCCTAAATGGCACCTTGCCTCTAAACCATAAGAGTCACAATAAGCTGAATTTTAGCTTATTCACTCTTTGTTGCTTGAGTATGAACTCAATTCTCTTAAGAGATCATGTTTAGGATGTAATTGAGGTATAATGAGTAAGTGACAGCTTAAACAACAACATTTGACTGAAATTGAGCTTATAGGAGGTAATAAGCTCAAATGAGCTTATTTTGAGCTTATTTGAGCAATTCGACCTTAACTTGAAAACAAATGCTTAATAAATGTGTAAAACAAGTTGTATTGCTGAATTAAAATAGTACAAACTTAAAGAAGAGTTTACAAGAGATGAAAAGCTTAAGTGCTTGAAGTACAAAGAGAATTGCTTAAAAACGGGAAATTACAAGATAAAAGTTTAAAACAGAAAATTAACTACTGAAAAATGAAAACCTAAGCTTCTATTTATAGAGAAGGGGTGAAGAGAGGGAAAGGATTCTAGGGGCTTCCTTTAAATCTCATCCATTGATCTTTTGTAAGTCTAATTGTGGCCGTTGGATTGGATTAGGAGGTGTCCTGGCCAATGAGGGCTTGCCACGTGGTTTATTATGATTGGGGAGGGAGTATGAACCGGTTTTATAAGGGAAAAGGGAGCGGGGTGTGGGAATTTTCGGGATTGGGTTGTGTAGTTTTTTTGGCGGGAAAAGCTGTTGAAGCTGTTGGGTTTGTTGCGAATAAGCCGGGCTTATTATTTGAAAGTTTGAGATGTTGTCACTACTAGCCCTTGTACATTGTCCCGCCTTTTCTAGTTATAAAAGAGGTTTGAAGTTTGGCAATATTGGCCCTTGTGGTTGTTTTCTTCTTCTTTCTCTTTACAAATCAATTTCAACCTTTGGCAACTTTAGTCCTTGATTCTTAATAACTCCAAGTAAGCTTTGAAACTTTGAACACTTGACAACTTTGGCCCCTTGACTTTATTTTTGACCTTTGACTTCCTTTATCTCTTATCTTTGACTGAGTTTGACTGATCCGGCTGTGATTTCTGGCTTGAATTCTTGTCTTTTTCTGACAATCTTTGTCTTTTTCTCGTTTCTTGTCGATTTTTGATCGTTTTTGCTTCTTTTTGTCTTTTCAATCCTTACCTGCACAATTGGACACAAAAGCACACATTTTTCTATTCTTTTGGCATTTAATTGGCTTTTATTAGGCAAAACCCGTGTTAAATATATAACAATTAACAAAGTATCATACTAATTTAGATTATGTTGGATATGAGTACTGCGTATCATCCACAAACGGATGGACAAAGCGAGAGGACTATTCAAACTCTCGAGGATATGTTGCGTGCTTGTGCAATCGACTTTGGAAAGGGTTGGGTTAACCATTTGCCATTAGTCGAGTTCTCATATAACAATAGCTATCACGCTAGCATCAAGGCCGCACCATTTGAAGCACTTTATGGTCGAAAGTGTCGTTCACCTGTTTGTTGGACCAAAGTTGGAGAAGCTCAAATCCTTGGTCCAGAACTAATTCAAGAGACGACTGAGAAAATCGTCCAAATCAAGCAAAGGATGCAAGCCGCTCGTGATCGACAGAAGAGTTACGCCGATCTGAAGCATAAACCGATGGAATTCCAAGTCGGGGATAAAGTTATGCTTAAATTTTTGCCTTGGAAAGGGGTCATACATTTTGGTAAACGGGGGAAGTTAAACCCTAGGTATGTTGGACCTTTCAAGGTGTTAGAAAAGGTTGGAGAGGTTGCTTACAAGCTCGAGCTTCCAGAAGAGCTAAGCAGGGTTCACAATACATTTCATGTATCCAATTTGAAGAAGTGTTATGTCGACGAACTGTTAGCCGTTCCGTTGGATAGACTTCATTTTGATGACAAGCTTCAGTTTGTCGAGGAACCCGTCGAGATCGTGGACCATGAAGTTAAATGGTTGAAGAAAAGCCGCATCCCATTAGTCAAGGTTCGATGGAACTCCAAGAGAGATCCTGAGTTTACATGGGAACGCGAGGATCAATTCCTGAAGAAATACCCACATCTCTTCACAAAGACCGGACCACAACACCGTGCGTCAAATGCTGGCATCGAGAGCCTTGAGGACAAGGCTCTTTTAAAACGGGGGAGAGTCCTAATAACACCCGTGTTTTCACCGTCATGACACGTCGATAAATCTACTATTAATTTTTAAGCGTTTGTACGCGTTTGCCTGTAATTTCATGATTAAGCGAAATCGCGTAAGCTAAAAATTAGCGTTCAATAGTAAACGCTTCAAACAATTAAATGTTTAACATCAACAAGGTTACATAATTTATTTTGAGGATAAATTATTAACTTTGTTCATTTTATTATTTTTATCGGTTACGTAAAGTGTATACGTTTCGCGATAAATTGCGTTTAGGCACTCCCGGAACCAACTGGTAAAACTTTTCTACGCTTCAACAATACCCCACTATTTATACCCAATACATAAAAATTAGTCAACAACATCACATATATCTTCTTTTTGCCGAAATTAATGCAATGATTCAAATATATAGAAAAAATCACTCTTCGGTAAAGTACTTCACTATTTTTCATTAAACAACACATAACCTCATTAATACTAGCCATTCCTTGTCTCCATGACTTAGACCATGACCTAGACCATCCCTTGCACCATACCTTGTTCCCTTGACTAGTCATTCAAATGCATTACTTATACATTGCATAAGATGAGATCATAGCACTAAATACTTAACCAAAAACCAACATTTGTTCTCCCTTTTCTCCTACTAGCTCAACGCGGCAAGAATCCAAGACCAAACCAAATCCATATCAATTTTTATTCAACCTATACACTCCTATATACATCTATCCTAAGACATTCTAAGGTGATCCCAAGTATTGGCTAACCTTTTTTAAAGTATTAATCAAGAAAGGAAAGATTAGGGTTTTCTAAATCTAATCTAGGGTTTCAACTTGCAAGCTTTGGTTTTGTGGCTAAACAAGGGTTTAGCACTTGATTATCATCATCATCATACATCATAAGGTCTATTTTAAACCTTTATGTTTTCATCTATGATTTTTTATGTATAGATTGGTGCTATATATATTGGAAATCACACCATTAGGAATACTTGTTGAACATGAAAAATATTAATTTTTATCTGTGATTATGATTTTGGTAACACTTTCTCAGCTCAAAATTTATGAGTTGGTAATAATCAATGAAATAAAGAACATCATAAAGTCTTAGTACCATCTCGGTTTAAGTATATAAAAGATCGTATAATAAAACTGTAATTAAAAGTTAATTAGAAAGTTATGATTTCATGTAAAGTTAATAACTTGTGATCTTGATGATTTTGGCCAAATATAACTTATGGACATTAATTTTATTTATAACATAATGTATATATATAATTATAAAAGACTTGTGAAAATTTGTGAGGTTGAAAAGTATATATAAACATATTTATATTTATTATAATAATAAATAAATAAAAATAATTTTTGAATTTGAAAATTATGATTAATTAATATTAAAATAAAAAATTATACTAATTAATATAATAATATTGTCTATAAAATGTATTATATAATCTAAAAAAAAATAAAAAGAATTTATATTAAATAGAAAATAAAATAAGATTATAATATAAAAAATTTTAAATAATTAAGAATTTAAAAAATAATTATATAAAAATATTAATTTAAATTTAAAAATAAATTATAAATTGAAATAATATAATATAATCATTGCAGTGTAAATAAATATATAAATTGTAAAATAAAAATATTATTTTAATTTATAATATATAAAATTATTTTGTTATTTAATATGAATAAATTTAATAAAATAAAATAAATTTAAATAAATTATTTAAAAAAAATATATTAATCATAATAATAATAATATAAATTGTTAAAATATAATAAAAAATATTTAATTAAGAATATATATTAATAAACAAAAAAAAAAATAACTTTAAAATATAATAAGTTTATTAATTAAATTAAGATATCTATATATTAAAAATAAAATAATATAATTTAATATTTTTATAATTAATAATATTAAAATATATAATAATTAAGTAATTTATTATTATAAAAATAATTAATATATTAAAAAAATTGACTAATATATAAATAGAATATTATAATTATGATATTTAATATATAAAAAAAATTAATAATTTTAAAAATTAATAAATATAAACAAATCTAAATAATATAAAAATATTTAATTATTTATAATATTTTTATTAAATAGTATTATATATAACATTATATATAAAAATTTAAAAATTAAAAAATATAATTTATTAAAAATTATTATAAAATAATTAAAATTAAAGAAAAATAATTTTAATTTAAAATATAAAAAAATTTATTTAAAAAATATATAAATATTTTAAAATTATTAATTATATTAAAAATTAATATATATTTAAATTTAAAATTGTAATTAATAATAAATAAATTATTAAAATATTAAAATAATATATAAAATTTATTAATATATATAATTTAAAATTATTAAAAAAAATTTTAAAATAAAATAATTATAAATTTAATAATAATTAATAATAAATAATCAAATTAAAAAATTCATATATATATATAATAAAAGATATTAAAATTAAAAAATATATATTAATGAAAAAATTTATAAATATTAATAATTTAATTAAAAAAAATGGTAATTAAAATAACAAATAAATATTATATAATATATTAATAAATAATTACAATAATAAATTAATTAAATAATATTATTAAAATAATTATTTTAAAATTAATACTATAATATAAATTAATAATAATAAAATTATTAATTTATTATTTATATAAAAAAAAATAATTATATAAAAATATTATAATAAATTAATTCAAAATATTATTTAATTATATAATAATTAAAAATATAAATAGTTAAAATAATTTTAATAATATGAATTATATTAAAATAATTAAAATTATTAATATAAACAAAAATATTCATAAAATATTCATAATATAAATAAATAAATCATATTCAATTAAAACATATATATATAATATTTAATATTTATTATTATATATGTTTTAGAAATTTAAATATAAAAGAATGAATAAAATAATATAAAATTAAGAAAATAAAATATTTATTAATAATATAATGTATTATAAAAATAATAAATAATATTAAAGTTAAAATTGAATATTAAAATAATAATGAAATATTATATATATTAAAATAATAATAATATAGAAAAAAAAAAAAATTATATATAATTAATAATAAAAATAATATTTTATTATAATTATTATTTATAATATTTAAAATAAAATTAATATATAAATTAAATATATTTATATAAATTAAAAAAAATATAATTATATTAAGTTTAAATAATATTATAAATATATAAAAAAAAAATATTTTTTATATAATTATATATAAATTAAATTTTTATTAATATTAACATATATTAAAAAATAATATAAGACATAAAAAATAAAAAAAATAATTATATATAAAAATAATTACCACGCATCCAATGCCCCATAACAACCACTCCACAACACATCCCACCACCCAAACAGACAAACCAGACACCCAAAACACAACCCGACAAAACCCGCACAACCACACCACCCCATCAACAACTCCATCCCACACACAACCCCCAAGCCCCACACCCCCGAGACCACACAGCTCCCACACAACAACAACCCTCAAACATAGATCCCCAAACGATCACAACACCACCCTAACACACCCCCAACCGACACAACCCCCAATAAAACACTACCAACTCCCCTACCAAAAACCTTACACCAAAATACCCAACCCCCACCCACACACCCACCACCACACACCCCACCACCCAACCACAACACGCCAACAAACCCACCCCCACGCACCCAACACAACACAGCAACCACCAATACCCCTCCACGTACTAATCACTCCCCCCACCACCCCCCTAGCACAAAAAAACAACCACCCCACAAACAAACCCAACAACCAAACCACAAACCACACCACACACACGACAGACACCACACACCCCACACCAACCCAGCCAACCAACCACAACCCACTACAAAAACAGCCACGAACCCATGCCACCCGACCCAACACCCCCATATACCCACATCCCACCAAATCACATCCCCCCCACGCTAAACAGACAACACAAACAACCCACACACACCCACCCCCCCTCAAACCACCCAAACAACCCCATCTAAACATCCGCAACTACCACCCAAAACCCCCCCCCCCAACCGTCCAACACCAAACCATCCTACCCCCCATCCACCACCCCACTACCACCAAACAACCACCTAAGACACAACCAACTCAGCACAAGACCCCCACACAACAACCACCATCAACCACACCCACCCCTAACCCTTCCCACACCCACACCCCGAAACACCCCACCAAGCCTACACAACCAACCTAAAAAAACCACTCAAACACACATACAACCCACAACCAACCCACAAGCCACTCCAGCACCTACCCCTCACAACACCAAATTCCACACCCCCACACCCCGACCATCCCCCACCCCCAACAATCACGACCCCACAACACTCACCTACCACCAACCACCCAACACAACCACTCCCCCTCAACCTCCCACCCCCCCAACACCAAACTATCACCTACCACCCCACCACCCACAACAACCAAACCGCAACATCACCACAACCACCCACACCCAATCACAAAAAAAATCAGCCCCACCCAAGCCCCTACAAAACCCCCAACCCACCAATCGAATAACACACCTGAAACCCCCCACATACCCACACAACAAACACCCAACCAAACCCTAACCACCAAACACAACCCCCCCCTGCCCACCACCATCAACACCCCCCCCATCAACAAACAACCCCACCCCCAACCACCCTCACACACACCAACCACCAGACGCACCACCAACATCCCCAAACACAAAACAAAACCAAAAAAACTCCCACAACCCCGCTGCAGCCAACAAACCGAACCTCGATCCCAATCATCACCAACTACAACCCAACCAAAACCACGAGCTGTTCAATCCACCCCTCCCAAAATCCTACCCACAACTCCTCTAATAAACCCCCCCACCGAACCAACCCCCCCAACCAGCCAACAACACCCCACAACACCAACCAACTAAACAAGCAACACACACACCACATACCACCCATCACCCCCACACCCACACCCCAACCACAACAACCCCACACCGAAAACCACCACACCTACACCCACCAACAAAAACCCACCCCACAACCCAAACACCCCCTACACACCATCAACACAACAAAAAAGACCAACTACCCACCCGAGAAATCACGACCACACCAACACACTACAACCTCACCAACGCAACACCACCCACCACTACAACACACCCACTCGCCAATCACCAACCACAACCCCCCCTCAAATCCAAACAACAACGACCACACCACCCACAACACACCCACCCAACCTTCCACCTCACACCACAATAACAGACCGCAAAATCTCCCACCAAAAACAACCACCCCCCAACCAGCAACCCAAGAGAACCACCAACGGCTCCAACAACAACCAACAACCAAAAATAACAACCATCCACACCAGCCCCATACCACAAATCCCATACACACAAACCAACCCAACCACCACACGACAACCCACTGGCAACATCACCACAACCCTCAACCCACAACCCCCAATCCAAACCCCCGCATCAAGCAAACTCACCTAAACAAAATCTCCCAACAAAACCAACTCACAAAACCCCCCCAACAACCCCCAACCCCACAAACCTACCCGACAACCCCCCACCAACACCCAACATCAAACCAAACAAACCCCAACAAACCCCTCCCGCATCCCCCCAACCCTCCCTCCACCACACAAACCAACCCCTACAACCCCACACAACACACACACTCCCAACCACCACCACAACAAAACCAACACACCCAACAACACCACTCACCACGAACAAACCCCACACCCCCTCCCACAAAAACACACACACTCACCTACCCCCACCACCACCAACACCCAACAAACAAACAGGAACCAAACTGAACCCAACACCCACGAAACCACAACCAGCACTCACAACCCACACCCCACAGCACTCCGCACCCACCCCAGCACACACCACCACCTCACACCCAAACAAACCCACCCCACCAACAGAACAACTCCTCACAAACACACAAACCAAAAACGACACCAACTCCCCAACAGCAACCCGAGCCACACACACCAAAACAACTCCACAACCCCTAGACCCCCCCAACCCCACAACCCACAAATCAACCACACCACCAAAAAAACCACAAACAACTACCAAACAACCACCCACAAACAGCAAAAACCCACACCCCAACACCTCCCCCACTACAACGCACAACCCCCCCACCACCACCACCGACCCACAAACCAAGCCAATACACAACACCTGACACCCACGTACCACAAGATCACAAAACCCACCTATCACCACCTAAAACCCCACCCCCACCCCACACAAGCACCCAACACACCCCTTCGACCAAGCACACAACACTCAAACACCCACAACCACAAACCCAAAACAACGCCCAACACACCTCACAACACCACTAAGTAAAAACAACCACATTCCACATCTTCCACCCCCACAACCACAAACACTCACCACCCAACCACCCCACCCCCCAAAAGATCAACCGCCACCCGAACCAAACGAACACCAAAACACATTCCCCAGAGCTGGCTCAATCCCCAAAAGATCACACCGCCACTAAACAAAACACCCCCACCATCCCCCATCCAACAAAGCATCAGATCCAGCCTCACCCCAGACAACGCCACCCCCAACCCAAACCAAACACCCACGACACAAGTACCCCACACCACTACGTGCCCCCCGACCCCTCCCCCCAACACCCCCACACCACACCCAACGACCCACCCCCACCCCAAAACCCACCATACACAACCCCCTCAACCCCCCCCCACACAATCCACTAAGAACCAACCCGCAACGCCAAAACAAAACGACCACAACCACACCCACTAGCGGAAATACACCCCCATTACAACAACCAATCACCCAACACCACGCCACCAGAACCACCCAACAACAACCCGCACACACCCCCTACACCATCAACCCACAGAAACCCACCCCTAACACAAAACCAAACCACCCAGCCAGCCAACACACCCCCCACACACACCCGACCTACCACAACAACCCACCCCCACCACAAACGCCCCCCCACAACATAAACCACGAAACAAACCCAGCACCCCAGCGCGGAAACCCCAAACGCTCCACACAAACCCCCCCAAAATCAACATAAACAACAACCAAAACCCAACCAACCAGCACCCAACCCTCAGCCACAGCAGACAACAAAACTACCAATCACACCAACCCTCTCCCCAAACGACAACGCACAGGACCCCCCACACAAATAACCCCCCCACAAGCCCCACACACACCGACACAACACCCAGACCGACACCCCCTCCCACACAACCCAAACCCAACGCCACTCAATACACTCAAACTCGAACCAACACCACCCACCCCGCCACAAACAAACCACAACCAGCCACAAACCACCATCACTAAGCCACCCCCACCCCCCACCCACGCACACAACCACCAGCCCCCTCCCCCCCCCGCACAAACCCGAAAACAACCCCACCACAACTCCCATTCCACCACCCAAACCCCCTACCCCCACCAACCAACCACCGCACACCTCACACAACCTCCCCTCATAAACCCAACTCCCCCAACGAAAACCCAACCAACACCTCCACACACCAATCCCCCCACACACCAACAGAACCAACCACCAACCCGCCACCCACCCCGCACCGACATCAAACACCCCTACACCCCACACCCACCACCCCCCCCAAACCCACACTACGTCAACACAACACCAAATTGCCCACCCCACCTACACACCACACATGCCGCCACCAACAACCAACCACACCTACCACCCAACACACACACACACAACCCAGAGACAACCACCCACCCCCCCCACACACACAATAAAACCACCGCCCCCCCAACCACGCACCCCCAAACGCGAAACCAACCCACAAAAGCCGACCCCGGCCCCCCCACAAGCACATCGAAACACCCCACAACACCCACCTAACCACCCCGCCGCAGACCACAACCCTCCCCACCCACACACCCCAGAAGCCTACCCCCAAACCTCCACTTCATCACCGAAACCACAAACAACAAAACCGCCACGACCAGCCGAACTAATACTCACCACACACCCCAAACTACCCACTCCCCCACCCCACCGCCAACCTCACCCCAAAACGAACACCTAACCACAAACGCACTCACGCCCCCCCCCCCAACCACACTAACGAACCACCCAAACACCAACAACAGCACCAACCACAGCCCCCAAACAACCAAAACCAACAAAACCACAACCCCCACCCCACCCAGCATAACACCCTCACCTAACCACCCCACCAACAAACCCTCACAACGTCGAGACAAACAACACCCACACAACCCTAAACCAACCAGACCCACATCTCCAACAAACTACCACCCACCCCACCAAACACACCCCCCACCAAACAACACACATCTACTCCACACCCCACAAAACAAACCCACGATTACAACCCCCGAACCACCCAAGACCGAGACCCAAACCAAACTCCATCAACCCCAAACAAATCCGCACAACAAACCGAACCAACAACCATACAAAGCAACACAAACCAAACCCGTCCCCACGACACCACACTCAGAAAACAAACCCCTCACGCCCAACCACCCGACACACAACACACCCCTAAACCACACCTGACCCACACCACCAACCAGCACACCCCCACCGCACCCGCCACTCAAACAACCCACCTCAAACAAACCCCACCCTACAAACAAACACACACAACACCCCAACCCCACCCACCACGACCAACCAACACACTACCCAAACCCCCACCCCCCCACCAGTACCACCTCACCCACACCACAAGAGCACAACCCACGCAACAACCCACAACCATCCGCAAACCAACCACTACCCGTAAACACAACCTAACAACCCGACACTAACCCACACCCAACCACACCACCAAATCAACAATCGAAACACCCGCACAACCCAACAACTCCGAAAACATCCAACAACACACTACCACACACCACACCACAAAACGAGACTCCACCCAAGCAACACGACAAAACCCACCCCCCCACTCAAAAAACAAATCCAGCCCCCACAACAGCTACACCGAAACACACACGCAACTACCACACCAACACAACCACTCACCACCCCACAGCCCCCCATTCAACCAACACCCACGACATAGCCCCAATCACAAACAAAACACAAAACACATAGACACAACCCTCCCAACCCCCGCCCACCCCGCACCAAACCAACCACCCAACCACCCTTACACCAACACATCCCCACCCCAACATCACTAAACCCATACCTACATGCCCCCGCGACACCACACCCCCACCCCCCCCACCACACAACGACACACCACCAACAACTAACACACAGCGACCAAACACCGAAACAACACCCCCCAGATACTCCCAAAAAAACAGATCAACCCAACAAACCCGTACCCCCCTACCCACCCACCACACCAAACCGCACACCCCCGAACCCACAACCCACACCCAACAAACCTACACCACACCACCAACCACCTACAAGACCCACACAAACCTAACTCCACCGCGCACCCCCAACAACCCTCCCATCCACAGCACACAATCCCCAAACAAACACCCTCAACAAAACACGCACTACCTTAAAACGACCCCCACTACTCAACAACTACCCCACCCCACTCCAGTCCAACTCAAACGCCACCACCAACCCCCACCACCCCCCACCACACTACCCCGCCACCAACCCAACCCCGCCCCCCCCACAAACTACCAACAACCTCCCACCCCAACACCGAAACCCACCAAAACACCCCCTACTCACCACACCCCCCCACAACCCCCCAACCTCAAAAGCGTACACGCCAAACCCGAATGCAGTACATTATGCGTATGGTAGCCTAACCGACACCCCCCTCACAACACAACCCCCCACAACACAACCAAACCCACCCCCCCACAGTTAAAAAACCCACCAAGACCCCCACCCCTACGCTCCACCCGCCCAACCTATCCCCAGACCCCCAGCACAAAAAACACACCACTAAACACCCCCCGACCCAACAACCGGCACACCACACCCACAACCGAATCCTCACCACAGGCACCCCACCACCACCAACCTACCCTCACAATCCAACCGAAAAACACACCACCCCCCACACACACCCCCTCCTCCAAACAACCCCTACCCCACAAACCACATACCTCCCCCACCAAAACAAACATCCAACCATACAATCACAAACACCCAACACACCACCCCTCGCCCACCGCACCACACCACAACCAACAGACAACCCAATCACAAACTCACCCCCGAGCAACACAAATCAACACCACCCACACCCACACCAAACACAACCACACCAAATAAAACCACTCGCCCAACCCGTCACAAAAACGACCACCACCACCACCTTAACAACAACACCCCCAAACCACCACCCACGCACCCAACCCCCACGACACCACACCCCCAAAACGAAACACCGACGACAAAACCACCACACCCCCCCCCCCCCCACAACACCAATCAAACCCAACACCCACCCAGCCACCAGACCTCCAAAACCATACACCCACACACAACTTAAAAACAACCCCCACCAACAACCACACCCACCAGCCAAACCGCACACACCCCAGCCCACAAACCACCAAGACCCAAACCCCCCTCCCACCCGCGAACACCACCACAAACCCCACCACCCCCACCGCACCCCCCACCCACACACCCAAAACCCAACCCCGCCCACCGAACAACACCCCCAACACCACAAACCCATCAATCCACCGCACGCACCCCAAAAAACCTGTGACAGACCCCAACTACCCACACCGACCAAACCAACAACCCCCATCACACGCTCAAAACCAACACCCAACCACAACCCCCATCTCACACAAAACCACACCCCCAAGCACCGCAACAACCTACCCCACAACCGCAACCACACACCCCCACCTCTCAACAAACCCATACCAACCACCACACAACCCCCCCCCAACCACACAACCAACCAACACAAACACAAGCAGCACCCCCAACGATACAGCAAAACACAGAACCAACAGCAACACACAACTACCCACCACCCCCCCCACGCCCCCCACAGCCCCCCAACCACACCACCCAACCATCTACCCACACACCCCCAAACCACCCGAAAACCCACCACCAACACCACCAACACACCACCCACCCCACTACCCCCCAGCCCCCACCACCAACCCCCAAACAACCCACGCCACTACACCAACACAACGTCCCCCCAACAACTCCCCCCCAATAACCCCAACCCATCACCAAAACAAACAGCCACAAACCCAACCACCGACCCCCACCCCACAAAAACAAACTACCCACCACCCATCAAACACAACACCAACACCAGAGCACCCCCGAAACCCGAAAACACACGAACCGAACAACACAACCCACACAGACCCACACACACACGCAACAAACAACCACCACCCACAAACACTCCACAAAAACAACACAACCCCACGCCACACCCCACCCCCACACAAAAACCAAACCCAAACCCCGATAATAAACACCACAACCAACCAAAACCACACCAACACGCAAACCACCCAATCCGCACCCAAAACCATCCACCACGCGAATCCCGAAAACACCCCCAACCCAAACAACCAACCCCACCCCAAAAGAACCACCCACACAACACCCACAACACACCCCTAACACAACAACCCACACTCCCACCTGAAACACCACACACCCCCACCAACAACCACCAAACCCAAACCTCACACCTACCAGCACCCAACCACCATCCAACCAAATCAACCCCCCACCCCCGCCCGCCACCCCCCACCCCCCCCCCAACCCCCCCACACTATATAACCTCAACGACCAAAGCCCAACAACACCATCCCTAACCCCAACACACGCACATACACCCCGCAAAAAACCCCATAAAACCACGATCCCCATGCACCCACCCACACCTCCCCCCCCCCACAAACAAACCACACACCGACACCAACACTCCCCCAAACACCACAACCGACTCCACCCCAACCCAACACTACAAACCCAAACCCACCACTCAACAAAAACAGACAGACACCCCACACCCACACTACACCCACGAACACACCAACCACCCCAACCGAGCACAAAACATCAACCTCACCCCCCTCCAAAGAACAACCACCACCCCAACACTCCCCAACCAGCCCCGACTCCCACATAACGCCCCATGTCCAGCCCCCACCAAAACAAACCCCCCACCCCCCACCCAAAACCAACACACCTAACAACCACCACACCACCAACCAAACCTAGCCCCCCAAAACCAAACACAGACCTCCATACCCTCCACACCAACTCACCCCAAAAGAACAAGCCCACCCACACCGCCCCCCCCCACAAAACAACCAACAACTCAATCCACCAACACCCCAACCTGCAACGTCTCACCACACCCCTAATCACCCCACCCCAACACCACAACAACAACAACACCCACACAGAAAAACCACCACCCGTCCCACCCAACCACACCCCCAAACACCCCCTCACACACAACTAGCAGAACACACCACCCCCCACACCCCCTTAGACAACACCACACATCCCCCACCCCAACCCCCACACATGCTAGCGCACCAAAACCCCCGTCCACCAACTCTACCAACTCCCAGAGGCCACCACCCAAATAAAAACAACAACACCAGCCAACCTCCCCACCCACAACAAATTTTTTTTTGCTATATATCTCTAATATATACACCAAAATCCCCCCGCTTCAAAAACCAACACCAGCCAACAACACACACCCCCAACAAAACAACCCGCACCAACGTACACCCATCTCCCGCCACCACACAACCCAAACATCCCCCGATAGCCACCACCAAACCCACACTACAAAACCCCACACAACACCAACATTCCCCACACTCTCCCCTACCAAACCCACCCTAACCCAAACACACACCACCACCCGAAGACTCCACAACCCGCTACACCCCTCCACCCAAACAATCACACCCAACTACACGCAACCCACCCTTCGACCGCACCCAACCCCATAAACACAACCACAACACCATACAACACCCACAACCCAAAACCCAAGCCCACAAGCGGCCCCGAAGACAAACAAGCCACCACCTACCACCACACACGGCCACACCAAGCCAAACACCCCACACTCACACAGCGCACAACGAAAACCCGCCCCAGACACCACCCAAAACACAACTCACCCACCCCCCCAACCAAACTAAACCCAAAACCAAAACCCACACATCAAACCCAACATCATACCAGCAACCCACACCCACCCCCCCCCCGACCACCTCCCGCACATCCCACCTAATCCAGCTCCCCCTCCCACCTACGCCCTCCCCCCACCCACCCACCCCCCCCCACCGAACGCCACAACCAACAAAAACCCCCCCCACAACCACCCCCCCCACAACACCCCAATAGACCCGCTAAATCCACCCCCGCCAACCAACCAAACCCCACCCACGACAACAAACCCCCAACCCACACCCCACCCCCACCCACCCACCCTCCCCAACCCTCCCACAACACCCACCAAACACCCCCACCCAACCTAACAACCCTATGCAACAACTCACACATACCCCTACACCCACAACCCCTCAACACACATCCACCCAACCCCTATACCAAAATAAGCGCACCAACACACCCACCCGGTACGCACTAAACACACCACAATATCCACCGCCACAACACGAACATGCCACACCCCAACAACTCGCCACACCTCCACCAAACATCCACCCCATCATCATCCACACACGCACACTCACACGACACCCCACAAACCCCAAAACACACAAAACCAAAAACCAAAACACCACCTGCAAAACAACTTAAATCAACCCACACAACCACGACCCACCCAGCCAACAGCCCCAACCAAATACACAAACACGCGCCAAAAACTAGACAACACCACACCACGCCGCAAGAACCCCTCCATCACCACCCCCCCCCAAGCAAGCACAACTACCCAACACACAACCCACACTAACACAACAACCCAAACACCCCACCCACACGCGAGTAACATCACTAACACAAAACCATAACCAGCCCAAACACCAAACCACCACAAATCACACACCCATCGCAACACAAACCAACGACAACACTTCTACTCCCCCACAACGACAACCCTCTAAAACCTCACTTCAATCACTCCCTCACACCCATGCGACCCAACACACCAGCCCCCGTAACAAACAACAACCACATCGTAACCCACAGACCCGAAGACATCTCCCAACCCACCCCAACACCCAAACAAAAACCAAAAACGCAAGCACCCCAAACACCACCGTCAACCCAAAACTCACTCCACAACAACCCTAAACACCCACAGAACCACCCCAATCAGACAACCAGCCCACCACACAACCCCCAGCATAACCCAACCAACTCCCCAAACCCGCATCACCGCAACACAACCCGCCACAACAACGCCCCACCATCACGCTAACAAACAGATCAACAACAGCACGCCGAACCACAAAGAAACCAAAAACACACCACACACCCTAACAACCCTGCGACACACGACAACAACACTAACTAACCCACCAAAACCAATACTCTAAACTCCAGCATAAGCAACACTAACCACAACTACCCACGACCCCAAACCTACACAACAAAAACCATACACCCCCCCACACCACACCACCCATGCCAAAACTCCTAGCCCACAAACAACCCCACCTCAACAACCCATCCACCCAAACCGTTCCCACAACCAGCCCCACCCCCAATCCACTCACAGAAACCTTCACGCCCCCACAACAGCCCTCCAAACCCCATCCAACAACACAAACCCCACCCCACACGGAACCACACCACATCGCACGACAATAGCCCAACCAAACCACCAACCAAATACCAACCCAGGACCGCCCCATCACACCCACAGCCCGTCCCTACACACACCCTACCGAACATCCACCCACCCCTAACACCCCCCTCCCCCCACACCCCCCCTCGCCTTACCACAATCCCAAAAACCCCCAAACACACCCCACGCACACCTAACACCACCTCACATCACCACACCCTAGACAACCCAACCCCCACACCCACCCAACTCACCCCTCACCAACTTTACCTACTAAAACTGTGCCAACCCCCCGTCTGCTAAAACAGCAAATAAACCCTCACCTCCACAACCCCCGCCTCAACCCCCCCGGACCGCCCCAAGAACCCCGTGCAACCACACGCCCCCGTTACCGAACCCCCCGCGAAAACCGAACCACCCCCGCCTGAAAACACCCCTCAAAAAACACCCAAACACCGACCCTCCGCCAGAAAGCACCAAAACCACCCACCTCCCACAAAAACAACCTGCAAAACCCCCCATCATAGCCACTGTTGACCAAAAACCCCATTAAAACCGCATGGCTTATCTTCATTTCGCGATTTTCCGCCCCTTCGCCCCAATACACCCACCAATATTTTTATACACAAGTTACTATTCAAGACATCAAGTTAGTATATTTATGTACACCGACCTCAAAGTAAAGATCTTTCAAATACGAAACGGTCCTCGAAAGACTCGTTAAAAACGCGCATAACGCATAAAATGAACGCCCATTAACAGGTTTTTACGACAACAAATACGAATTGAATCCAACTCATTTGCCTGTTTATGAACAGTAAAAGCTTACTGTTACATCAGGGGACAAAAATTTCAGAAAATGTTCAAATATTGATAACCCATTCTTAATACGAAAAGATGGCATAAGAAACGCGAGAAACGGCTTAAAACGCAAAGTTACGCCAGTTTACTAAAACGAATAATTGTAAACGTTTTTAACTTAATAAACGGACGAATTTTACCAAAACCAATAGTTGGTGATAGATCTATCTAGAATATTATGTGGTTATCAAAGTACTATATACTAGGAGAGTTTCAATAATGAGGCCTCTTCGCATGGCATTTCGACCGAGGTGTTGGATGACGATTTAAAGTGTCCCTAACTCCTCGAACGTCTGTCTGACCTCTTAAATTATGATAGCCCGAAACGATAGTACGCATGTAAACCTATAAGGTTTATATTTATGTACTCGGTACTTATAGACCTATGATAATTTGATGTTGCATTCGTACTTTTACTTGACCGCTTTATCTGCGATATGTTGGATTATCGAACTCAAGGTGGATTCATAGCCCCACATTTTACGATTTTTAATAGATTTATAATTATGGGTGGAAACATGCTTTGTTTTACAAATTGGACGCAAGTATTGATTACATGTTTTGCCCTAAGTAGCGAAAACGCAGTGTAAGAGCCCTACTATCAGTGAACTGTCAATTGCATAGATTGTAGTTGGGAATTAACATTATTGTAGCGCGAATGTTATTTTATTAGATCTATTCGGGAAACGACTCACCCCGTCGTGAGACTAGCGTATCACCGAGAAACGAACGTTATAAACATGTCGAATTTGGGATGTTAGTTCCGGGTTAAAAAAACATCATCAATTGCGGGCTGAGTTAGACAATATTATGTCGAACAATACTGTCGACTTCAGTGACATGAGCTTAGTGAAAATGTAATCTAGTTTTGGAATGCAGCATGTGTGGCATTATCACTAAAAAGTCTTGCGGACCTACAAATATGATTTATCAAACCTATAATTCACCACATTATTGTTGACCGTTTTTAGCAATGTTTTCCAGAGATCAATAGGCATGGGGATGTCAAGGGATCATTGGGTTACATTTTTGGATTGCACGCTTAAAGATTTTAGTGCATCATATTTTGGGAAATTTATTGGTCAACGTTTGTAATAAATTCAACAATGAACAAGTAAAGCTATATGCTTTTGTATTAAGTCTTTCAGTTAAATCCAATGTATCATTTTAAACGACTTTTTGTGTCGTTCTTATATATCTTGTGCTATTGATCTTGAAGTAACACGCCCCGGACCCTTATTCCGTTGCGACCCAATTTGGGGGTGTTACAACTTTCTTCGTGATAATGTCCAGATTGGACATATCTCAATCGAAAAAGTGCCGTCCGTCAACAATATTGCAGACATTCTTACTAAACCCCTTAAACGCGAATCGTTTAACTATCTACGTCTTGGTTTAGGAATGATGGAACACATTCCATAAATCATATTAGTCCGCTTCTCCTTCTTCTGTCTCAATTCTAGTCCGTGTTCCATTTCGTGTCGTGACAACTTGAATACTTCATCCGAAGTACTTTAAGCATTTTTAATTCGCAAAATGCAAATTAAAATGTCACTCCTCTTTGTAAAATTTTCATCAAAATTGAGTCCAACACCCTTTACTGATGGCAGCCCCTATACCACAAGCATTATGGGACCGCCATCAGTAGACTCTCTTATTTTACACTTAGTCAAAAAAATTCAAACCACAAAAACAAACACCCCTTTTCGTGCTACCATTGACGAACTCGACCAAAACCACTCAAAAACTCAAAATCACCCATTAAAACACAAATTGAAGATAAAATCAACACCTACAATCATTCACAACATCTTAAAGATCATCAATTGTAAGTCAAATTCATCTATGTTTCCTTTCAACTTTGAGTCTAGGTTCAAGGATGAAGTCAACAAAAATTAAAATTGGGGATTTTCGATTTTGATTCAATTTTGTAAAATTAAGACTACTAGGATACAATGTGTAACTAATATACTTACTATAGACATAGGATTTGCTTGCATTACTGAATTTGTTGAAAAATTGATTTTGAACCAAAACCCCAATTTTATTTTTCAAACCACTCACGTTAGGAACACAATAAAATTATGGTTATGCATTGTCAATACAACTTAAAAACGTTTTCAAAACACTGCATAATGGATCTCAAGATTAAATTTTGGAGATAACATAATTCAAATGGTATTGTGTTGACGTTGTTGGTTGAGCAAAATCAAAATTAAGAGAGCGTTGGTTTGTAAAACTCATTAGGAATTTTTTTTGTCTATGGCCAAGTTAATCGTTACTTCCACATTTGTGTGGTTGCATATAGCACACACTAGGCATTTCGTTAAATGAAGGAACCTCACTAAAATTATCTTTTCTAATTTTAGGTGAAATGACTTTGGAAGATAAATTACGTTACACAAAATCATACGTTCCAACAATCTCAAATGAAAACTATATTCCTCATATCTTAAAACCCATCATTCGAAACTAGAATGTAGGTCAATCCATGAAGGTCGCCCTATATATCCTAAATCCACTAAATACGATAATATTCAAACCCTTTTTCAAGTTATCAAACTTTTGAAAATATATGAACTCCATGAAGAAATTTGTCCAAGATTTCTACTTGAAAAGAACATTTAAGTTCTCACTCGAGTCATTTGCCTCAATTCTCTCCATTCCATTTAAAGGAGAATGTTCTTACTCTGAAGAACCCTCTCTCGAATCTTTGAAAACTAATCAAAGATCAAACACAACCCTTATCAAACACACATTCCAACACCAAAGGAAATTATCCAATCAATCACAAACAACCTTGACAAACCATTTTTTTCCAAACATAATCCTCCCCCCCCCCCCCCCCCCCCACCCCCACCCCAGGAAGAACCCTTCGTCATGACATGAGATATAGGAATGAAACATTCAAGATAATGCCTTGTGACACTCAAAAGGAACTCACCATTTCTTCCAGAGCATCATCATGTCACATGATGTATTGCATTCTAACAAGTACTCCTTTCAACTTTGCCTACTTTCTAACAAAACGAGTTGAAAATATTAAAAATCCATCAAATTCCCCAATGCCATATGAAATGATCCTAAATCGTCTATATGATCACATCATCAAAATTAATCCTCATCTACGAAAATCAAAATACAAATCATATTGGCCATCCATGAAACCTTGGGTTCATCCTACTCATCTTAAATCAATTATCTATATATCTTCTAAAGAAGTTTCAAGTGTTGACTCAAATGATGGTTGAAATATTTCTCTAGAATTATTGCTAGAGATACGTACTATTATTATTACTATGTAATGTTATCTTAACCTCTATCATAGATAATCAAGTACGTGTATAATGTGTCTACATTATTATTTCATGCTTGCTATGTGACATTTAATAAACCTTTAAGTCATTTATATGCTTAAACTTGGCCACATTACATGATTTCTCTTCTCCTTTAGATATATTATGTGATTCCTGGAGTGATGGAAATGCCATAATCGCCCTTCCAGCCCTTATTAAACTTCTAGAAATTTCATGATTCTCCAGCAAACGGCCCCCTTAAATGTTGAGCGGATCCCTAATATATATATGGGAGCGCCACTCGCATAAGGGACCGCCTTCAGAGGAACCACAATATTCTCCTGTCTCCTCTTTATCTGCATCTTTGACCCTATTCCTATTAGGTCCAGCCAATCTTTCCTTTCTAAACAAACCTCCTTAAGAACTTTAGTTCTCAACACATGATGCCTTTCCCAAAATTCTTCTATATAAACATCATTTTTCTTCATATCAATCACCACTTCTCTTATACACTCTTCACTTCTCCTTAAAGTCTCAATGTCATCCTCTAGAAAATCCCCTCATGATTACTCACGAAAATACAAAAAGGCCATCCTTGAACCTTTGAGACAAATTCATAATCTTCCATCATCACCACCTTCTCCTCCACCAAATAGGTCTCTACCTACCTCTCCTATAACAACAAACTCTCTTTCATCTCCTTCACGTCCTCAAAATCCAACTCAAAACCAAATTGCACATGAACTTCATCACTTGTCTAATCTCCTTGAGAATAATCTACAACAAGCAATTAAAGCTACAAATCCTTCACCTCCCACCTCACCATATATCCATCCACCTTCCTTAGATCAAGTAAACTTCCATTCGGAATTTTGTCATTGTTGCTTAAATACCCGAAATCTATTTGGTACATTGAAAGATGACCTTAATCGTATCAAATCTTTCATCATTGGTCCTTCCACTCAATTTCCATCCTCAATAACAACCTCCTCACCATAATTAAGCACTCTCAAAAGCCTAATTTTACCTAAATAATCGACCTTTCATCTTTTGATTATGTCATCTTCAATACTTTTTCATGACTGCACTAGTGTAATCTATGCTTTATAGCCTTTATGATAATCTACTTTCTATTGTAATGCTTCATACAAATATTGTTATAATTTGTCATTACTACGTATTAGGATCTAGTTTTATTTTATGTTGTTATGAATGTATTGGCATTTGTTATTGTTTGAGTTTCATTGTTGGTTGAAGAATGAAACTCTCTTTTTGGTGACTTGAATTCAATGTTATGTTTAAAAGATATTTGTCTTGCACTTGTACCTCTAACTTTGAATTGTAGCAAACAATTTTTATAAGATCGATCCCTTGGTGCCCCGAACAAGGGGGAGCATACATCAAGGGGGAGTCTTGATATCGTCGATTTCTTTCTTCCTACAACTACTCGGCGATTATCCTTTTTGGATTCGACAAAAAGGAGGAGAAATGGAACAAAACTCATTAATAACATGTAACTATTAATTTTATACAAAATGAGTTTATATTTTGTCATCATCAAAAAGGGGGAGATTGTTAATACAAATAATGTCTAAAAATGATATTTATATTTTTCGACCTCTCAACGTTTTGATAATAACAAAATGTAAAAACGTTTACGATAAAATTAAACGTTTACAAATTATTAATCGTAAAATTCTATTTCTAAGATTAGTAATCACTTAAGGTATGAACAAACAAATCATTAAGCATGATTAGTTATTAAGAAAATATTTTTCTCTTATCCATTATATTTTTACAAAAGAATTTCTCAAAATTATTTATACAAAATATTTTCTAATTAAAAGATATTTTTTATTAAAAACTTAAAATTTGAAATTCAAATTTTCCCGTCAAAACGGAAGCTTTCACACTAAATACAACATTCTCCACAAAAAAGACAAATAGGGAGCGTAGTCTACTAGGCGGCCCCCTAATAGGCCTGGGGCCCCCTTATATATCTGGGACCGCCGGGACCGCCCCCAGTGACCGTTAAATTTTCTTGCCTATAAATACTGCTCCATTCCTTGCAGAAAATCAGACCTCTTTCCACGAAATTTTTAGATAACTTTCTATCTCTAAAAATCTTCTTTCTCTCTCTAAATCTCTTGATCACTAACATTCTTAGATCTTATTTCAAGTGATCTAAACTCTTCTTCTCATCTCTTCCCTCTCATTCAAGTGCAAGAGAAGAACATTCGTATTCGCCAAGAAACGAATTGTTACTTAGTGATCTCTCCTCTTTTCTT
>BQNB010082475.1:0-29318 GCA_026074375.1 Tanacetum coccineum
GCTTTAGCTAGTAAATCATGTTTGCATTAAAGGCATTAAATGCATCAAGTCTTGAATGACTTGATGCATTGGAGATGCTAATGCTAAAGAGAAATGCTAGAACCACAAAAGAACTTCCACAAAATGTTTTACAAAATGATGTGTCATAAAGTTAATGGCAATTCTAAAATTACTTTTGACTTCTCTCTCTTACATGCTTTGACAAGTGCATGACACATCATTTTGTAAAATCTTTAGTGGGAATTCTTTTGTGGTTTTAGCATTACTCATTTATAAATTGGATTTATTATTTATTTATTTATATTATATTAATTATATATTATTATAAAACTGGTTCTGTTCGGTTCGGCTTTTACGGTTCGGTTTTTTGGACGAAAACTAAAACCGAACCGGAATTTTTCGGTTTTTGAAAAAGTAAAAACCAAACCATCGGTTTCCAGTTTCGGTCGGTTTTTTCGGTTTTCGTTTTCGTTTTGGTTTCGGTTTTTTATGCTCACCCCTAATTACAAGTATTGTACAATATGCTTTCAAAGTTGAAGTACTTAAATTTTTTGAGAAATTTAATGAAGAAAAAGAGTTCTTTTTGTTTTATATGTAGTATAGATAAGAACTTTTAGCTAAAGGATATAAAGTTTAGTGATTAAATAACAATCTTTTCTACTAAATCACAATGTTTCAAACAATACACAAATGCTACAGTACTTTTTTTTTGGAAATAACAGATAAGTGCTATTAAATAATGACTTATTTCGAAATTTTCTTGTATTAAATTTAATAAAAATAAAATTAAATATAAAATAGAATATCTATAAATAAATTTTGAAATAATAAATTAAAATAAAAGTAACATGACACTTTGAGCAAATTTCTTTATTTTTTCTTAATTCTAGAGTAATAGTAATTAGAGTGTTGGGTGTAGTAACGCCGGCAAAGGCGTTGGCCGGCGTTACTACACCGTTGGCCGGCGTTGCCCAACGGCGTTGGGTCCGGCGTTGGCCGGTCAACGCGCGTTGAGGGGGTGTTTTAAAAAAAATATTTAATTTTACCCCCTGAAACGTTTTATTTATATTTTACCCATTTCTCTCTAATTTTGGAAAGTTTCACTTTACCCCCCTAACGGCTAGTTTTTTTTTTTTTTAAAGTTTAAATTTTTTTTATTTTACCCCCCTAAAACGGCCGAGTTTAAAAAAAAAATCATTTTACCCCCCTCACACCGGTTTTTTGGGTGACGAGGACGACGAAGACGAGTAGTTTTTTTTTTTAATTTCGTAATGTTATTTTTTTTCGTAATGTTTTGTTTTATTTCGTAATGTTTTTTTTTATTTCGTAATGTTTTTTTTTATTTCGTAATGTTTTTTTTTTAATTTCGTAATGTGTTTTTTTAATGTAATTTGTATGTTTAATTATGAATGAAATAGTTAGTTTGTTAAAATAATGAAATAATTGTTTAGGGGGTTTTATGAAAATAAAGAGGTGAGTGGTGTTATTTGGTGTTATGATTAGAGGAGTGGTGTTGGTGTTCTTTTGGTCCCTCCATGTTTTTTTTAATCTTAAATCTTGTCTTTTTAATCTAATGAAATGGATGGTCTAGATTAGTCTCTTAGTATGTAAGGAGAAACTTGTATGCAAAATAACTCACCTCTTGCCATAATATATAAAACAGACAGAGCGGAAAGAGACAAAAATGTTACATGAGAATTGTTTTTTTATCTAACACATTATTATCACTCATTCAGAATTCATCATGGCAAAACCACAACAACAAAAAGATGTTCCACAAGATAATTGTTTCCACCTAACAAGAGGTTTGATCTCATGGATGCAAACAAGAAGTTTGATCTTGCCAATCCACAATGTCCCAATGAAAGCAAGATCGTAGCAAACATCCTCATCAATCATCCACTTACAGTGTAGCAGGTTCTGCTTCTGTACCCTAGATCTACATGTCTCAATTCTGGCATACTTTGAAGGAAAATGGATCAAAGTACAAGCTCAAGTTCCTTCTTGGTACTAAGGAACTTACAATGATTGTAGATGACTTTAGACAAATTCTTCAATTGCCTCAAGCTACAAATAATAACAATGTTGGATTTGTTGCTGCTCCAACTTTTAGGCAAATGGTTCCATTCTTCCTTAACAATCTTGGTTTTTCTCAGTCATTAAAATCACCTTAAAACTTTGTGTCAAAAGGACTCCCACAGCCGTGGCAAACAATTTGCAAGATTTTTGCACGATGCTTAACCACTAGAGCCATAGGAAATGATCAGCCACCGATTCAAATCATGCAAATGCTCTATTGTTTCATTAACAATGTGCATGTTGACTATGCTAAACTGATATGGGAAGGTGTACACTACTCTCTTACACATCTAGCAAAGTTGATTCCTTACCCAAGGTTCTAAAAGATGAGTGTTGATCACTACATGACTGAGAATCCTGATATCTCAAGAAGAGTTCATGATAACTATCACATAGTCGAAAATGATGATCTTGTGAAAAATATCTTCAACTCTAGGAAGAATAAGGAAGGAGCAGGAATGAAGATTCCTGACTGAGAAATGAAGCAGACTGATCATTATCAGATGTACGCAATAGTATTTCGGGTAGATGTTCCTATGACTCAGTCACAATCGATTGAGTCTACCCAGAGAACACATATGATAACTAGCACCCCTAGGACACCTAACCTTGAAGATACTAAAGCAGAATCTAGTGCTCAACGTAAACTAATGGTGATTAGGTTTCGTTTACCACCAATACGTCAAGATCCAAAAACGCCAATACCAACACCTACTGAGGTTGATGTTAATAATTTGGCTAAAACAATCCAAATAAGCATTGTTGCACAAAGAAGTCTTGAAGACTTAGAAGCTCTGCAGAATGTTGAACAAGTTAAAGAGCACATGAAGGATGAAGAGTTAGATCAATTGTTGGATGGAATAGAGAATGTTGATGAGGACGAATTCATGGATACTATCTTTAACAGTCAAGAAGATGCCGACACTAGGATAGAGCCCATAAGTGATAAGGAAAGTCTGGAGGCGGAGAAAGATGCTGACATGAATGTTACTAATGATGATGAGGGGGAAGAGTTAGCTGGAGATAAGTTTGAGTTACGAAGGAGAGAGAAGGTAAAGGGTATAGAGGAGACTAAGGAAACACCCCCGCCCACACCCATTAGATCCCCTAGGACTCATATCGCTCCTTTATCTTCGGATAAGGAGACATTCTGGGAATTGACGGTCATTATTGAAGATGCTCCTTCATCTACGGATAAGGAGAAACTCAAGGAATTGACGGTTACTGACCCTTCACCATCATCATCTACACATTCATCATCATCACCAAAACCCAAAACAGGACATTTCAGACGATGCAAGAGTTTTATTCACCAGATGGGTGGTTGTTATGGTTTGTTGTTTGGACATTTAACAAAACATTCATGCTCAAGAAAAACTTCAACTAACTTTCCGTAATGCTATATGAAGCTTTAAAGGAAATGCTTCCTTCAATGGTTAACAAATAGGTCCATAAGATTGCTAAGACGATTGTTCCAATATATGTTGCTGAAGGACTACTATTGGAAAGACAAAAGACTCAAGCTGACGTAGCAGCAATGATTGCTAAGGCCATTCAGAAGGAACATGATAATCTTCGTACTGAGGTTATTTCGCAGGTTAATGATGTTATTGCTAACCATATTCCTCCACATGTTTATTCATTCTTGCGGTATTATATGTCAAAAAACATCCTCCATGTTCATCCTACCCAACCTACACGTTCGTCTGCTCAAGATCTTCAACATCAACTTTACCTAATGATGAGAGATGATGAACAACTTTGTAATGCTGATCTAGCCATCTGGTTGTCTCTGAAGATCAAGTTTGAGAAGATCACAACTGCCACAACTTGTTGACCCTCTACCATTCGCCCAAGAGATCATGACGATTATCAAGATGATGATGCTCGTCCTGAGAGGGAGAGTAGTGCGAAGAGGCAGAAAACGTCTAAGCATGGAACATATTCATTAGGAGAATCGTCATCTGGACAAGCTATGGAACAAGATCCAAATCCGTCAGGATCAGGTACTCAAGAACAAATAGATGATATTGATGCCTGGATGGAAGATGTTGGAACAGATGATGATGAAGTCCCTGATGATAAAGTATCACAAGAACTGTTGGAAGAGATGTAAGGAGAGATTGATGAAGCTCAACTACAAAAAGCTGTAGATAAGACATTGAGACAAAGATGCAATTCAGGAGAAGAGAATCTGTATTATGTTGATCAGATGCAAAATTATCTCAAGAGTAACATCATTTAGGAAAGCAGAAAAGAAAGGTTGACTCTACCAACTCCAAATAAGAAAGCCTTAGTTGTTCCCACCAATGACTTTGTTGAATCAAGACCTATTCTACTTGAAGCATGGTAACTCAGGACCAAAGAAGTATATTATGTCATTACACAAGTATCCTAAAGTTCCATTTCCTAATAATATTAAAGAACGAACTTCAAGATGGGTAAGTAAACATCTCAGAAGGTTTAACATGTATGCTCGATATGATGTTGAACATTAGAAGAATATGTGGACAAAGCAAGATCACATTAGAAGGCAGAAACAGCTAAGAGACAATCCTCATGAAGTTTACTCAAAGTCAAAGATCGTTGAAATCATCAAAATAAGAGACAATCCTCCCATAGGAAGTTACTCAGAGTCAAAGATAGTTGAAAATCAATCAAAACAACATATGAATTGTTTCATGAACAACCAAGTTTTATAACAAATATCCATAATGAGAATAGCATATGTAAAAGATTGAATCCAATCACTGAACTAACATATGTATCTAATAAGTACACATTGAAATATGTATTTGTTGGCATTAATAATAAATTGAAGTATTACAGGAAACTGATTATTGGGATCATTGGTTGTTTTTATCAGAGCTTCTGTCATCTGGGAAAGAGCTTATGATTTCCAGCTTGGCATAGAGAGCTACCAGCAGAAAGTCAATCTCACTGCACCAGCATCGACATTCCTACCCTGCAATGAGAAAAGAATGAACGGATTCACCATCAACTCTAGAAACTGTTTAGTATGATACTATGATATAACTAAAATAGCAAGAAAGGAAACAAAGTGATGATTTGCATAAAGAAATTCTTTAAGTCTTTGTATGCATACATTAAAGAAGGTTTTGAAGGATTGAAAAGTATAAAAAAGAGTGAAGTGTATGGATATGCTAACCTAATCCCCTGTGATGATGATGCTAAATACTTACGATTCTATGAAGAAGACATTAAAGAATGCTTGAAGCATCGAGATCAGACGAGACGTTGGGAGATGTATGTAAATGGAAGACCACTCAGATCAAGAAGGGATCGCCCAGAATAATCGACTATTAGGGGGAGAGTGTTAGGATTGAAAAGTGTCGATTATGATGATTTAGTGGTTTATTTATTTTATTAATGTTTTGACTTTATTTTATAAGTAATAGGTAGTATTGTAATAAGGATATGCAAGCTTTAAGTGAAAAATAGCTTACATACCAAAGTGCAGGGACTAATTAGCAATTAGTTAGAAATAAAGGAAGGATGCTAATCCTCCTATAAATACCCCTTCCCATCTCATGGGAAGGTTAAGACTTGTATTCACTTTCTCTCCCCTTTCTATTTTCCTCTTTGTTATAAAAATTGTGAAAATTTGTCTTCCTCTCTTAAGCTTAACCGATTTCTAGTATGTGATTCAATATTCATT
The DNA here is from genome assembly GCA_026074375.1 of Tanacetum coccineum. Lineage (NCBI taxonomy): Eukaryota > Viridiplantae > Streptophyta > Magnoliopsida > Asterales > Asteraceae > Tanacetum > Tanacetum coccineum. The sequence goes on from BQNB010082475.1 coordinate 5,759, forward strand.
CGACCTAACAATAGTTTTGATGTTGAATCAAGTTCTTTAGGAATGAGTAATGACCCGTACTCAAGGAATTTGGAGGAATACAAATCTATTTTTTGATAATGAAATAGAACAGTTGGCAAATGAGTACGAATTTAGAATAGGAAAAAAGGGCTGCATCCTGGATGACATATGGGAAAAATGTAAACAAGTCCATGGGAGAACAATGTACTCTTGACACGATAATAGATTTGAAGAAGAAGAACGATATGAAAGTGGTTTAGACGAGAAGTACTATGACCCCCTCAAGTGAGTGTAGAAACGTTTAAGGTAAAATGATATTCATTAGGGAACGGGATGAGTTTCGTCTGTGTAACCAAAATGTTGGATGATGATATACAATTAGGACGAGCGAACGGGTCAAGGTTCAAGTGAATAATCCAGAAGGAGATGGACATAGGAGTAAGTGTCCAATGGGAAACGTATGCCTAGTTTGAGCCTAACTTAAAGACTCGTTAATAAACAAAAGTGCTTGTCGATAGACAACCCGTCTTGTATCCTTCCTATTATTTCCTTTCATTTTGCATTTAGTTGGTTTTATGTCTTTCTCAATTTGTTTACAGGTTCCTACAACAAGGATTTGGAAGTTCGAGATCAACTTGGCCTATAGTTATGTGAAATAAGTAGTTGCATACTGCAACTACGGTGTAGTTGGATACCCAAAATACGTCGTAGTCAAGCTGAAAATACAATTTTTTTATTTTTAACATGTAACTACGGCGTAGTTCCACTCCTGGACTACGCCGTAGTTAAACTGTTATGTTTTTAAGCCAACATGTATTCACTTAACTACAACGTAGTTCCTACCTTGGACTACGCCGTAGTTCTCATCTACAAACAAAATTATTTTTCAAAATAATTTGACATTTCACAAAACCGTATATAATTGCAAAATGAACTTTGTGGGTATGTTCTCTGGAAACCCTCACGAGCCTCCACTCGTCCATTCGGGGCACTGAGTGGTTTAAAAGGCTTATTGCATACGCTAAATGCAACCGTAATTCCTATGAAAGTGAGTTAGGTTTTAATTCTGTTTGTTTTAGGTTGTTAAATGGTTTGGTAAACGATTTTAAGGACATGAGGTTGCTAAGAGCTTTCATTTCAGGATTCTATTTCATGACATGAAGTTTCGATCATCCAGAGCAATACTCAGGGGAGTTTTTCCGTTCTAATTCTACTCTTGTTTTCATTTTTATTCCTTTAAATGTACAATAGAGACATTATACAACCCAAGTGGGGGATGAGAGTAGAATTATCACTTGACCTATATTTGCCCTTGATTTTCTAGTTTATTTTGAAAAATTAAGCCATTTTTGAAAGAATTTGACATGTTTTTCGTTACTGAAACAAGAATAGATCTTTGCCGAGCACAATTTACCTTTTATTTCCATTGGTGAGGTTTGCATGATATCTCCGTTTTCATATATTATTACATAATCTACCAAATATGAGTGTGCTGGTAGTGTTGTGGACTTTAGAACTTAGCATGTACATCATTATGAGACATAAATGAGTGATAGGAATAAATATTTCAAGAAGGCAACATTATAGGATTTACAAAAAAATTTAGCCCATATGTGTATTACCGTGTGCGTTTATTGACTTGTTACACCGACTTGTCAACCTCCTGTGTTAAACCCGATGTTCACTCATTTTTAGTGCAAGATACCCCTAGAATAACCAATCTTTGTTTTAACCCGAATTATGTATGTTTCGTTACACCATTGCACCTTAGCCTACCCTATAGTCTATTAATTCATTGTTTAAGAGTTGTTGGCTGCTTGAAATCCATGGTTCGGGTGAATGGGTTTAGAAATTTCACTTTCGTAAAAGACTTATCACTTCGATCATTAAAGACACCCCGTTATCACTATTACTTTTGATACTGCTTATCTCAAGTAGGGGGATGTCTATTATTATTCCTTGCTACAGAAGTTCTATCATGTATTATCATCAAAAAAAATATGTTAGTTAAAGTATGTCATTTCACACTTTTGTAGCATTGTCAAATTTTACTAAGAGTTGGTTATCTCAATTAAGACCAACTTATTTTGTTTGATGCTCGTTGAAGACCTTGAGTTGGCACGTTTATAAACCAACTAATTCACTGAAGGTTGGGCTAGTACGCATTTGCTTCATCAAATGGAAGAACTTCACATCTACACCTCCGACACTAGCCCATTGTTATTGAAGATCAAATTTTCAAACCATAAAATTCAAGCTAATGGAAAGATGGAGGCTAGTGACGACGAAACCATGGATTATAGGCTACTTGTTTTATGTTTATTTTGTTTTATACTAATTACATGTGCACCTCATGTCTTATCCTGTCCTTTTAATGATTTTAGCTGTTAGCTTGCTCGAGTTATGGAATTGAGCAACTACATGTGTCTTGTTCATAGATTTGGACGAGCATGTAAGGTTTTGTTACTTTTTCTAAAGCATTGGTATCAGCTAGGATTATTCACCTGTTTAAACCTGTGTGTGTCACCCATGTTGCCTTTAAGAGTTGTTTAGACCTTAACTATAGTTGGTATAGTTTTGTGTACTTTTTAAGCTTATGATAGAATACATGCTATGACTGTGGTATTGAGTGATCACCCTAAAATGAAACACTTAGACTAGTGAGAGTTGAGTGATTTTGATCCCCTTTTCGTGAGGTGTTCGACTTTGGTATTTTCTAGCATAGGTAGTTTATAAATTCATATCTCATGAGTTATTTGGGGGATATCCTTTTAGCATTTATTCAAACAAGTCTACTTGAGGGCAAGTAGAAGTCAAGTGGGAGGATATTTGATGAAGTCAAATAGTTTATACTTTTATGTATCAAAATCCCTATTGAAATGCTCATAACTGCTATGATTCTAATTGAAATGATTACTTTATAGCTTTATATTTCACTTGTAGGAAATTATGAGCCTTAAAGCGGAAAGACACATGAATTGGATCGATGAATGCACAAGATACACAAAGTACAGACTCCAAGAGAAAACTACGACGTAATTTCCCCGTTTTAACTACGTCATAGTTCAAAGATGGACTATGGCATAGAAGGAACTACGACATAGCCCATCTCTTTAGCTACGCCATAGTTAATCAAGAGTCATCCAAAGTTACGTGCTTAGGCACAACTACGATGTAGTTCACCCTTATAACTACTCCATGGTTAAAAATAGCTATAAAAGGAAAAGCTGAGTTACAAAACTACGGCGTAGTTCCACACTTACAACTACGTCGTAGTTGGTTCGATAAGTATAAGTAGAGGCCCAAATACTGCACATTTATATCATTCAATAGAAGGGAGTTCTCAGAGATCATCTAGGGTTCTATAGGAGAAAGAATTCAGCCATATTCATCAGTCAAAGGGAGAAATCACTCTTTAATTCATTATTTGTATTAAGCATTCATCACTCAGTTTGTAAGATCATAATGTTTATTCAATCCATGAATTTCTTTATTATGTCTTATGTTATCTGTAGTATGAGTGGCTAAGCACCTTAAGCCCTAGCTTTGTTATGATATTGTTATAGTTTAATGATTATTTCCTGTTGAATTATCGTTTTATGGATATCTTTATTGCCTGTTGCATGATCCCTGAATTTTAGTAGTGTTGAGGGGTGTAGATCCTGTTAGGCTTTATATTAGGCTTACTTGTTGAATTAAGGGTTAACAGGGTACTAGGGATAGGTTTACAACTGTCCTTAGTATATGGATTGCCCAAACCTCTGCCTATAATAAGTTAGACACTTATAAAGTTTAGGAAACTCTTCCTGGATGATTTTATAGCCGAGAAGTGGGATTATCAACATTTGACATATCTTTAGGATAGTTGCTGGTTAATCACTATAGCCTTGATACCCAACTTCCGTAATCTACGGGAGATTGAGATCGTAGGATATATATGATAGGTTTCAATGTCCATTTAGGCCTGTTGATATTAGAACCATCATAATAAACTGTAACATAGACATTGCACTAGGAAATTCCATCTCAACTATAACAAAGGAATAACTGGGCTAGCACATTTTTCTCTCTGATTAATCTTCATATTTTAATTTCGCATTTCATTTACTTTCAAAATCAATTCAAACCATAATTAAACCTGTGACAAATTCAATTAGTAACTAAAAACACTTAGCTCTTGGGACGACCTTGGATTTACCAATCCTACACTATACACGATCGGGTTCTCTGCCCGTTAGTGCATTGTAGACCATAGGTAGTCGTGTTTTATAAATTTAAAACTTGAAATTTAATTTAAACAATTATACGCATCAAGTTTTTGGCGCCGCTGCTGGGGAGCTCAGAATAGTTTATAATTTGAACTTTCATAATTTGTTCTTTCCTTTCATTCTTAAGATTATTAATCTTTGTTTTTGTCAGTGATGACTCGAAATAGCAACATAAAGATATTTACCCCTTTTACCAATGCAGAAAGACAATTCTGAGCCAAGAAAGATACCACGCCCATTTCAGTCCATAACATCTATTGTTTCTATGAATTTGAATCGTCAAACACAAAATCTGAAGAAAGGGGCGAAGTTGATATTGAGACACTTACAATGGAGCAATACTTGACTCTTGATCGTAGGGATACAAGTAGAGGAGTAAGGAGACCTGAGACTGGAAGAAATGTGGATTTCCAAATTAAATGTCAGTTTCTAAGAGAGTTGAGGGATAATACTTTCTTAGAAAACGAAAATGAAGATGCACATGAACATATGGGAAGGATACTGGAGATTGCTAGTTTATTTAACACTCCTGGAGTTTTGGGAGATGCAATTATGTTACCGGTATTCCCCTCTCACACTATTAGAATAGCAAAAAGATGGCTGAACAGAGCGCCTTCAGGAACAATAAACACGTGGGATTTACTGAAACGAATTTTCATTCTAAGATTTTGCCCACCTTCCAAGAATTCTAGACAACTAGAGGAAATTCATAACTTCAGACAGGAAGAAGGTGAGACGTTATATCAATCATGGGAAAGATATAATTATCTTCTATTTAAATGCCCCACGTACGATCTCAATGATTACCATAAGGTAAACACCTTTTATAAGGGTCTTGAAATTCCCACCCGTCAAATGACAGATTCTCATGGATCGAATCTGGGCAAACAAACACATAGGCTCTGGTGTCAATTCAAGAAATGGCTGATCATTCTCATAAATGGTATGAAGAGGAGAGTAATAAAGGAATTGGAGAATATAAATCGAACCAAATGAACATAATAACAGATAAACTTAAAAATCTAATTTGCGATATGCAAAATCTTAAGGAAAATGTTCATACAATCAAAGGAAGGTATGAATCATGTGGTGGAATATATTATGGAGACAATTGCCTCTCAATTGAATAAGTAAAGTGTATCATGGTAACTGATTCTAGAGAGGACAGTCTTATGGTAACGTTGGGATACAACTAACCTTCGGGCAATAGGCATAACCTTGAAGAAACATTTGGAAGATATTTGTAGGAGTCGTGCAAAAGGCAAGACATTTTTAATGAATGGATGAAAGGATTTAGAAAAACAATGGCCACAAACTCTTAGAGACATGAATTGTGCAATAAGAGCCTCGAGGAAAAGGTCATACAGTTGGCTCGAGCGATCACTACTTATAATAAATTGAATCAAGACAAGACCGTAGATAGAAAAAGTAGCACAATCATTAGTCCCCTTTCTATTGATTCCAACTCAGTCCATTGCATGAATTCCATTAGACATGAAATCGTAAAGAAAATAGGAGAAAACGACAAATCTCCTCAAGAAACACCTACTAAGGTACCTGGAACTTTTGTCGAAAAAGTAAAAGACGCATTATAGAAGAACAAGAGAATGGAGAGAGATTACTAAAAAGCCTAGAGAAAGAAGCAGTTAATACTCCCCTAGTCAACACTATTAGGAAAACGCCAGACTACACAAAATGTTTACAAGAGCTGGTGGCCGAGAAGAAAAAAATCAAGGAAGTATCGGTCATTTTACAAAACGAGCTTCCACCTACGGAAAATGACCCGCGAAGCTTTATCCTCCCCTGCGTTATTGGTAATACAACTGTTAGCAATTCATTAGCGTATTTAGGATCAAGCATTAGTGTCATGCCATTCTCAATGTTTAAACGATTAGGTCTTTGTAGTCCTAAACCAATTAGTACGGTGATTGAAATGACATATAGATCTATCCAATCCCCTAAGGGAATAGTTGAAAATGTTATGGTAAAAATTGATAAATTCATTTTTCATGTGGATTTTGTGATGCTTGACATTATGGAGGATAATAAGGTCCCAATAATTCTAGGAAGACCCATGCTTGCTACTGCTCACGCCATGATTGACGTTTTGGTAGGAAAATTTCTTTGGAAGTAGGAAAGGAAAAAGTTATGTGTAATGCCAACGAGGGGATGACTTCATTATCAGTTTCATCTGTCTGCGTAATTAATGATTTTCAGGTACCCGATGATTTTAGAGAAAATCTAGAGGAGTTTTTGATGAATGACAATATAAACCGGGATTTAGGAGACTTTTTAGAGGATAATGATTTATTACCAGGTATAGATATGGATTCTTTTGGAGTACGCTCGGACTCTAATAATGAAATGAGAAGTGGACTGGATGATTTAGGAGAGAGAATAGAAGACTTTTGGGATGCTCAGGATCCCGTGATCACACCTAATAAAGAAACTAACCCGCCATTAAGACCTCAATTCCTTAGGATTAGAAATAGGATTCATCAACAAAACCCTTATAACCTACAAATTACTTGCAAAATAGGGTTCGTGAATTTTAACCCCTACATATATCCAATCTCCCATGTCAATGTGATGTCAAGGGCATGTTACAACAAGGTTATGAGTCAGGAACTTGATTACACATGAAACAATTTTTTTGTGTTGGCAAAAAAACTTACACGTGTTCATAGGATGCCACACTTTCTTAATTGATTTCATTATCTTAGAGAACGTAACTGAATTTGTAGAAAAAGGGTTAACGGGAGTGTTGTTTGGAAAGCCCTTTAAGGATTGTACAGGATTAGAGGAAGATGTTACTAAGGGGATACTTTGGTTTAAAATTGGCAATGATAAGACCATTTTTAACATGCCACGGGCGTTTAGTATTTAGTAAGTTGACCCCTACGCAACATAACATAATGGAACCTATCTTAAGGATTAGCAAAGAAGATAAAGCAAGAGGGATTTATCACCCCTACCAAAAAATCAAGGAATTATATAGAGAGTGTCTACACTTAGGAATTTAGTATACGAGAGATAAGGAGGTGATTGACTGGATCAACCGAGGACATGCAAGTATGCATGAAACAACGTAAGCCCGGTTTGAGTGTAACTTAAAGACTTGTTAATAAACACAAGTGCTTTTCGAGAGACAACCCGTCTTGTACCCTTTTAGCTTAATTCATTTATGTGGAAACTAGAGGGGGGGGGGAGGTTTGAATAGTTTATCGCATTTTAAGTTTGATTAAACTTTGTTTATTAAAGCGTAGATTTGAGTTTAAGTGATATCAAATGAACATAATATGAACAATCTAAATAAGTAAACAAACATTATTATCTACTAAATATTAAGTACGAGACAAAATAATAGAGTTAGAAAGATCAAACCACAACACGAAGATTTATAGTGGTTTAGTAACGAAGCTCCTCTTCACCCTATTCCACTCCTCGAGTATCCAACTCGAGAGTTTACTTCACTATGTCAACAAGTACCCTTTAGGCGGAGAAAACCGTACACAAGTAGCTTACACCAATTTTTTACACTAAGCCAAGTGTCGAGTTCTAATCTTAGCTAGAATCGATCTACCACTCACACTTGTATTTTGAGGCCTAAAATACTAACAGCTCACATAAGTATTTTCTCACCCAAATACTTACACGATCTACTTGATCTAACTAATACACAAGAATATAAAAGATGTAGTTGATGTATAATGATACGAATAACAATTATCATACAAAATACTACACTATTTAGAGAGAGAGAGAGAGAGACGCCTAAAGAGAGAGAGGCGTGGGTGAGGAGGAGGAGAGGAGAGAAACAAAGAAATATTAGATTAGAAGAAAGAGAAATCAATAACCCTTGACCCGTCTTTAGCCCTTCTTTTATAGTAAGGAGAGGGACTACGAAGCAATTAAGGGTTTTACTTATTACAACATAGTCCTTCTTTATTTGCACTATTTAATCCTTATTCTATTAATCTTGGATAAATGACCATGTAATCAACACTTTTCTGTGTTTCTAACAATCTTCTCATAAGGGACGATTAAATAAGCCTTACAAAAGTATGAGGATTAACAATCTTGGGTCTTCCTCCAACAAACTCCTCTAGCCTCCTGAGCTGCTCTCTGCGCTTGAGTGTCTTGTCAATCTTGTCAACCATCTCATTTGATTTCTCGACATCTATTTCTTCCAGTCACTTTCCCATTTAACTAGTATGTTACCGTGCAAACCCCACCCGCACCACCCATCTTTGTTCTTTTTTCACCATGTCAACTAGGTTTTCACGAATCTTAATAAGAGTACCATCACAGAACTTCTTTACTTTAATTAGCTTCATAAAGGATTTGATATTGTGTTGGTTAAGATACATGACGTGTCATTGAGTGTAGGTATTTTATTTATCAAGTTTTACATTTATATTTTGTCGACTAAACCTAAAAACAACACTAACGAGCAGCATACCCAATCAGATGTAGCTTCGTTGGTAAGTAGGGTGTCGATCACTAAGAGCGAGAGTTTTAATTCTTAGTTCTATCAGTATTTTTTTATCTATGTTAGTTCAAATCTATGTTAATTCTAAGTTAAACCTATGCTAAACATAATTCAAACGGATAAAGGGGGTTTTCAGTCCGAGAGACGGGAACAGGTCTGGTGGTGACTTAAATATACTTCCGCTACCAAAACACACACAAGCAAATAATCAAACGATAGAAGAGCGATCAAGCCAATTATAAGGAAACTATATTAAACATGATTAATCAAATAGAACATTGGTTTGTTTATATAGTGCAATGAATGACTTATATCGAGGGTTATATCTTTCTTAGATTTAGGCAATACTTCTTCCTAAAACTAAGACACGTTGAATTCTGTCATAATTAAACGCATCCCCATAAAGTATTTTCTTTGCTGATTATAATCTATCTTAGGAGATTAATAATGGTGATCTTATTAAACCCTAGCCCATCGGGACTTTACCTACTTACTGCTTAACGGCTCTATATATTCTAGTAGTCCACTGTCTGAGTCTTTACCAAGGGAATCAGAACGTTATTTGTTGATCCTAAGTCACCTGATAGTCCAACTTGTTCACTAAACCAATGGTAAAGATAGGCCAATATTTGTGATCCTATTATTCTAGATATATAAATTGCAATAAGGAGAGCCATCCCGGTATCTAGCTAACTTGGTCGGTATCACTAGACCCAGTTGAATGATAGGTCACATATTTAAGCACATGGACAAGTATGAATTGATAAACATAATCAACAATCAACGATAATTTAAGCAATCGATATAAACAAACCAAACATTATATTATCATAACCATGGCTAATACCCAAGGGTATTAGCCCTTAACCATTGTAATGAATACAAGCATAATAATGAACAACCAAGGTTACCAAACTGAGTTAAACGAATGATACCAAAAATTGAACGATTATTAAGAGGAAAGATATGCAGTCTAGAACTCTAGAGATCTGAGAGGATAGTGACACTACAACTTAGTGCGAATCCGGAACCGACGAATTCATACAACAAACGCGCACTGCACAGAGTCACATTCTCTACAACATATAGCAGCGGGGGCGGCATCTTCTAAGTATACTTGTGATACAGATAAGGTCAGAGACACAATGCATATACATAACACATGAGCGAGTCAGTATTGACGAAACGCATCTGCAGAGATGGCTTAGCAATGAGAATGCCCGTTATGTATAAGACTCAGACAAGTACATTCACATTGTCGACCTTTCACGATTTATACTTATCACACACGTCGGTCACAATGCCAACATGCAAAGCAAAGTATTAGACACACAGACAATTAACTTACTCATCGATGAACATGCGACGCGCGATAAAGCGAGCGTATATATGTATACACTTAGTGCTGACTACCGTTTCTAGAGGGGTCGAGTCAACACACACCAGACATGGTGTGGCTACTGGCTCGTATCGCGATTTAGTGGGGCAGGAGTCACGTTCAGCTATATATACCATCCTAAGATAGGAACACAAGCCAACTTAGATCTTATAATTCATACATGATGTACCGAATAGCGACAGTAAGAAGAGCACATCATTGCCGAAGATCTGAAATTCATGCGAGACAGATTATAAAAGTAAACAATATAGATGTACATCACGAGTTGAGCACTTTCACACACGATGCGCATAGTTTGTAGACTACACGGCACTTGGGCACACATCATTCTGGACTCTACCAAGTAGGCGAAGTAGATGGTGAAGGGGGTGGGGGAAGGTTATGCGTAGACGTCGGGACCTAACAGATTAGCGCGGACACATATAACAAATTAACTAACCACACATGACGAAAAAAAATAGTATATTGCCCTAATATTAGACACTTATGTGGCATCAGGTCTTGACATGCCAGGGGTGAAGGGGGACTTTCTAGATTTAGTCTTTGCACATGACTAATATAGTCAGGCGGGCGCATCTAAACATGCAACACATGCCGAAGACTGGTAAGTTGTATCGACATTTTTCATACGCGTGATCATCTAAGGGGTGTGACCCTGGGCGCGAACACTCAAGGTCTACTGAGAATGTTGGGCTATAGCTATGGATGTGTACTCCGCGTAGTATTTTGCTTATGTGATCTCATCTTACCACGTTGGGGGGGGTGAGTGGGAAGTGTGTTTATATTCCACAAGGTCCCCGACAGGATAGGTGTGAGTCGTATTTTCAGTTAGCTCTTTACATTGTGTCAGGGTCATGACTTGGTGACGTGTCGGCGGGAGCTACCGCGGGCATTTAGACTCAGTAGACGATGATACTCGGGTGGGCACACATAGCTATCTGTAACAGCGGTAGTAGTGGGGGTGAGGCTTATATCATATGAACGAGGAAAGGTGAGATATAGACGTAACTCTAACTGGTGACATCTCACAATGAGAGTATACACGCCGTGTATAAAATATCAGTGTATCATGCAGAAACAGACATACGACACAGTATTTGATATTGATGCAAGTGCCGCGTGGGTGATATAGATTTGAGGAATGCAGTCATTATATGTGATATACTCTTCGCCTGCGGGCAAGTGATTAATCAAAGAAGGGACATGGATTACTGGCACGACGAGTGAGATCTATTACTGGTCTGTCACCAGGCTTAGCGTTGTACTTCACCTTAAGCAGCGCCACAGAGACCAAATTCTGGTGATAATTTTATGTGAGTTGGAGGTGGCAAACTTAGTTATGAATACACAGTCATACTAGTTCCTTAGATATATAAGGCTTGAGCTATTCGTGTCGACTCTCGAACCCTCGAATCTTTTGGTGCTACAATACTATCCACACTATCTCTACAAGTAGATATTTTGATCATCTGTTATCTATATATATGTATATTGAGTATTTCCTAATAGGTACTTATCTCATCAGAGATGAGATCTATTGTTGGGGAAACGACACACGAGCTACACAAAGCTGCATCAACTTGTTTTGAACTTGAGATGATTGTACCAGGCACATTACAGACAAGTGGTGAGTGCATGAGATAGTTCAGTAACACATTGCTTAAGACTGCTGTTCACATGTCAAAGGATCAAGAAACACAGTCCGACTGAATTACGGAAAGATTGCGTTGAGGGTCAGCTCAAGTAACTCTAGCGGATGTTGGAAAGACCGATGGAAATCTCTAGGCCTAGAGCTTCGTGGGCAGTCAGACTCAGATCGTAGGTACCCAACAGCTATGAAGTTCATTCCCTTATATTATAGTACACACAGTGTGTGGAGCCCAGTAGTATTCAACTGTGAGATTAGACAATTTTATGTCTTTGGTTAGCGGGTATGTTTTCTTGAGTTTGCTTATGGCGCGCAGTAAGGTGCGTATAGAGTGAGCTGGAAATATGATTAAATTATATTAACGACAGTATCAAAACACGGGGGTGACCACCAGACTCGGTATCTAGAGAGTGTATACAGCACACAAATGACGAGTACAAGATACGAGAGTTGGTTACGTGTGACATTTTAGGTTAAATCACTTGTGTAGCGAGCAGAATCATTTCGTTGAGGTGGGATTACACCACACACTATAACAATGTGCTATTTTCTGTATCTATTATTATGGAGGATATAAGAGGGCACACACCTAGAGCTATAACATATAGTATCTAGAGCGACACTGTCAATGGCGACACAGAAAGTACTACGTGCACACGCACAGAACATTAGTCAGTCACACTAACTGACATATGTACGGGATGACTGACAGCAGAAGTTCAGCATTCTCTAGTCAAATCACAGACTAACGAGAGATGCACAACGCACGCTTAGGAGTGTTTTACACTAGATCTCTTATTATACGCACACACCTTGTTCAGGGGATCCTATATTATATATGCGGATATGTTCGGGTAGGTGCTAGGTCTTTTATTAAACACACTGGAGAGAGCGATATTATCCTCATCTATTTAAGAGGTAAAAGGACACATACGTCTCATCTCTCTGATATAGGTGAGACATACACACAGCTGAATTATATAGGGTCATCATAGTGTGAATCAATTGTTATATGCGGAGAGTCGCCTTTTAGTCTCTATCAAGAATTTATGTAAGTATAAGTGATCATGACATCGAGTGTGAGCGTGGCGTATGAGTATGGAGAGGCGCCCAGTAGTAGTCAGGTAGAACAAAGCGATATGTGTCAGCGCAAACGCTAGATTGCGAAGAACGATAGGCCATAAGTTGCGCGCGCTATCCTACACTTTCTATTGGACAAGACCAATATGAGGGACTAGAGGGAGTAGAGAGTGGACACAGGGATTAAAGCTTATTGACAGTGATAAGCGAGACTAGGAGACGAGCGGCTCAGAGTTTGTATACACTACTGTACAACTCAATAAGGGAGATTCTCATATAAGTCAGACACACAAAAGATATATCGTGGAAGGCTTATAGAAATAGTTCTGAAGAGACACAAAAGTTAGTCTTTTATATAGATGGGGGTGTAGTAGAGTATATTACACTTCAACAACGAAATTAGCGTACGGATCAATGATATAAGTATATTATATGTGATTTCGGAGAGGGGACATGCTTTTCGAACAAGATATTCACACTGGGAGAACGAAGGATCACAGAGCGAGGCGTTAGAGTCTATATACGGTACGACGAGCGAGTGTTTGATATTGATTCGCACACAGACAAACTGGTGAGTATCTTTAGCGTGCGGGATTTATGTGGGTGGTTAGTTTTCGATGATTGGGGCCGAGAAGACAAGTGCGTGGTCATTCACATAAGTCGTATTCTCACTTCTTTGTATTTACTTAGAGAGATTATAGCGGATTTAAGCTCAGATGGTACTAATTAGCTTTCTGCTCATCCATTAGTTAGTGTACTCAGTCGGACGTCTTGAGCCGAGATTATCCTATCAGATATCAGCGTGTATTCACGGCACTCCTATTGCGTGAGGATGTTTCACTAGGATAGTATATTGTACATGTGACATGTGTGTCTTGAGGATGAGGGGTTGGTTATGAGGAATGTCTGACAAGTGGCGCAGTGAGCGTGTTCGCGAGGCTAGCATGGATTATGAGGGGTCTAGCTATACATGATGCAGCTCTTAGTGGTGGATCTCATTAAGTTTCACTGTACGAGTCTCGCGTAGAGAGAGATCGATCAGTGCTGTAGCTAGCTGAGGTGAGTAAGGTATGCTAGTAGGATGAGTAATGAAGGCTAGAACTAGCCATGAAGGTGTGGAATGGTTGTTTGGAGGCCACGGCTGAAAAGGAAGACAAGGAGGTGATGGAGGTGCTTGTAAGCTACTTGGTTGCTTGCTTGGTGATGTCATAGAGGTGCTTGAGGTGCTTGATTGCTTGGTTGCTTTAAAAAATGGGTCCAAAATTAAGAAAAGATTCCGGGTTCATTTTATTTTCGGTTAAGGTTTAGGGTTTTAATTTCAGTTAGGGTTTGGGTTTAGATAGATTAAGGTTTAGATTAGTACACTTAATGATTAAGGTTTTAGGGTATAGGATTAGGTTTAGAGGCTTATGGGTTTAAAGTTTTAGGGTTTAGTTTTAAGGTTTAGGGTTTTAAAATGAAATTAGGGTTTTTAGGGTTTCATTTAGGCTTTAGGGTTTTAAAACATGGATTAGGGTTAATATTAGGGATAGATTAGGGTTTAGAAGTCATGCATTAAGTGCTTGTATCTTGTGTTAAAGAGTAGGTAAGTTTAAACATTGAGAGAGCGTGTGCGTCGAGAGCGAGCGAGCGTGCGCGCGAAATTAGGTTTTTAGGCATTATTAACTTGTACATTGATCTTAAATGAGTTGTACATTGACTTGGAGGGAAAATATGATTCAAATATGGTGCATTGTACACTTGTACATATGTTTTAAGGCTTACACATTCATTTTATATGTATACATTACATATAATTAGGGTTTTGATGTAAACGTTTACGTTTAATGTTTGTTTTTGAAATAACGTTTTAAAAGTACGTTAAATGGATAATGTACTTAGTAAAAATGATATTGGGATATAGACTTGACATATTAGGATGTTTACATGATATAAACATAGATATAGATGGCATTGATAGAGGTTGCGTGAGCTCGTTTACTTTAAAATATGCAAGTTAACGTTGCACAATGATATAAGAGCAAAATATTTTTCCCTGTAAGAAGGTGATATATTTATAATAGATGGATATTACAATGCATCTAATTTAAAGAGGATATTACATTGATGTCAACAAATAGGCGGTTTGTTATATTCCTCCCATCCCGTTAAAAGAAATCTCGTCTTGAGATTTTGTTGGATAGTCGTAGTGATGTTTGAAAACAGATGTGGATAATTGGGCACAATTGGCACGAATTTCGTCTTCACGTTCCCATGTAAATTTTGGTCCTCTTTTAGAGTTCCATCGCACTTTGACTATTGGAATACGACTTCATTTTAATTGCTTGATTTCACGGTCCATTATCTCCACTGGTTCTTCTACAAAGTTGAGTTTGTCGTCGAGTTGAAGTTCTTTCATTGGAATAATAAGAGATTCATCGGATAAGCACTTCTTAAGATTAGAAACGTGGAAAGTATTGTGGATGCTACTAAGCTCTTTAGGAAGCTCTAGTTTGTACGCAACTCGGCCAATTCGTTCAAGAATTTTAATTGGTCCAATGTATCGGGGATTAAGCTTTCCTCGTTTTTCGAATCGAAAGATACCCTTACGGGGTGATACTTTTAACATAACACGATCGCCAACTTGAAATTCTAAAGGCTTTCACCTTACATTGGCATAACTTCTTTGTCGATCTCTTGCAGCTTGCAAGTGTTGATGAATTTTTATGATCTTTTCAGTGGTTTCTTAAATTATTTCTGGTTCCGTAAGTTGAGAATCTCCAACTTCGGCCCAGCAAACAGGTGATCTACACTTTTGTCCATAAAGTGCTTCGAACGGTGCTGCCTTGATACTGGCATGATAACTGTTATTGTAGGAAAATTCTACCAATGGTAAATGTTTATCCCATTCTTTCCCAAAATCTATAACACAAGCTCGCCACATGTCTTCGAGTGTTTGGATAGTCCTTTTACTTTGTCCATCGGTTTCAGGATGATATGCTGTACTCATGTCTAGTTGAGTACCCAAATCATTTTGCAATGATTGCCAGAATCTGGATGTGAAATGACTGTCACGATCCAAGATGATAGAGATTGGTACGCCATGTCGAGAGACTATTTATTTGATATATAACCTTGTAAGAGTTTCCATATTATCAGTCGCTCGAGTGGGTATGAAATGCGCTAATTTAGTAAGGCGATCGATAATGACCCAGATGGTGTCATGTCTAATTGAGGTTTTGGGTAGCTTTGTAACGAAATCCATTGTTATCCTCTCCCATTTCCACATAGGAATTTCCGGTTGTACCAATAATCCAGATGGCTTTTGACATTCTGCTTTAACTCTAGAACATGTTAAATATTTGCCAACATATTCTACGATGACTGCCTTCATGTTAGGCCACCAATAGAGTTTCTTTAGATCGTGGTACATCTTATCAGAACCCGGGTGAATAGAATATTTTGATTTATGAGACTCATGCATGATTAAGTCTCTCAAACCGCCAAAAAATGGTAACCAGCTTCGGTTTTTGATACAACAAGTTCCATCAAGACAAATTTCAAATGATTTGTCCATTCCTCATAGGTTCTCTTTTTTTGACATTTTCTTCTTTGATGGCTTCATTTTGGGCTTTGAGAATTTAAGATGGTAATTTT
Source organism: Tanacetum coccineum (assembly GCA_026074375.1). Taxonomy (NCBI): domain Eukaryota; kingdom Viridiplantae; phylum Streptophyta; class Magnoliopsida; order Asterales; family Asteraceae; genus Tanacetum; species Tanacetum coccineum. The sequence goes on from BQNB010082475.1 coordinate 22,282, forward strand.
GGATGAACAGTTAAGATTAATGTTCGAACTCAGAGAGGTTTGATTTATTTCTTTCGACTTAAGGCATCTGCCATAACATTTGCCTTTCTGGGATGATAGAAAATCTCACAATCATAATCTGCGAGTAATTCTAACCATCGGCGTTGCCTCATATTCAATTCTTTTTGACGAAGAATATGTTAAAGGCTCTTGTGATCAGTGAAAACTGTACACTTTGTACCGTATAGATAGTGTATCCAAATTTTAAGAGCGAATATTACTGCTCCTAATTCAAGATCATGAGTGGTATAGTTTTCTTCATGAGGTTTGAGTTGTTGAGATGCATAAGCAATAACTTTTTCTCCTTACATTAATACAGCTCCTAACCCTTGAAGAGATGCATCACAGTAAACAACAAAATTATCGTTTCCTTCTGGTAATGCTAAGATTGGTGTTTCACAGAGTTTTTGTTTAAGAAGTTGAAAAGCTAATTCTTGTTCTTTGCTCCAGATATAATTCTTGTTTTTCTGGGTTAATTTAGTCCTAGGCTTTGCAATTTTTGAAAAACCTTTGATAAATCTTCGGTAATAGCCGGTGAGTCCTAAGAATTGACGCACTTCTGTGGGTGTAGTGGGAGGTGTCTAATTCTTAACAGCTTTAATCTTGGCAGGGTCAACATGAAGTCCTTGACTATCGATGAGATGACCAAGAAATTGCACGATATGAATCCAGAAATCACATTTAGAGAACTTGGCATATAATTTCTCTTTTCGGAGTAATTCCAAGATAATTTTGAGATGATTTACGTGTTCTTCTTCGTTACGAGAATAGATAAGAATATCATCGATAAACACTATTACGAATTTATCTAAATATGGTTTAAATACACGATTCATGAGATCCATGAATACAGCAAGTGCGTTTGTTAAACCAAATGGCATGACTTGAAACTCATAATGTAAGTATCTTGTTCTGAAAGTAGTCTTAGGAATATCTTCTTCCCTTACTCTCAGTTGATGATAACCTGATCTTAAGTCGATTTTTGAATAAACGCTTGAACCTTAAAGTTGATCAAATAAGTCATCGATCCTTGGTAATGGATAACGATTCTTTATGGTAAGTTTGTTCAACTCTCGGTAATCGATACACATTCTGAAAGATCCGTCCTTCTTTTTAACAAATAAGACAGGAGCTCCCCAAGGCGATGTACTTGGTCGAATGAAACCTCGGTCGGTTAGTTCTTGAAGTTGGTTAGATAACTCCTGCATTTCTGAAGGAGCCAATCTATAAGGTGTTCGAGCTACAGGTGCTGCTCCGGGGATTAAGTCGATTTGGAATTCTACTTGGCGAACGGGAGGGAGACCAGGTAGATCTTCAGGAAAAACATCTGGAAATTCTTTGACTACGGGAATATCTTCTAGTCTTTTCTCCCGTCGGATTTCGTTCTCCATTACTTAAATCATGAAACTGACAACCTTGGGATATATACCTATCGGTTTTGATATACAGGATATGATACATAGTCCAGTTTTAACTTCGATCACCTCAATTTAAAGTTTCACCGTTGATAGGAATGTGAACGACTTTTTCATCACAGAGAATTTTGGCATGATACTTGGATAACCAGTCCATACCGATGACAACGTCGAAACTACCAAGCTTAATTGGCATGAGATCGATTTCGAAAGGTTGATTTAGCAGGGTTAAAGTGCAGCCTTTAATAACAGTGTTTGTGCTTACTAAGTTTCCGTCAGCCATTTCGATATCGTAAAATGTATCTATTGTAATAGACGGAATATTTAGCTTAGAGGCAAGCGATATGGATATAAAGCTTCTATCAGCTCCGAATCCCAAAACAATACTTTGATCTAAATGCTGATTTTAATAGAAACATACATACCCAACTACTTCGTGTCTTGTTGAGCATTCGTTATCTTTCAGCATGTAGGCATCTTTCTTCCTTGGGCATTGATGTTGGTCTTGCGGCACTGATTTGTATAATGCCCTTTTTCTCCACAGGCATGACATACAACTGTCACTGGTAGTTGATTACTTCCAGTGGCTGGCTTCTTGTTTCGGCAGTTCTTACTTAAATGACCCACCTTGTTGCAAATATTACATTTGCCAGTACAAGGTCTAGTATGATGGAAATTGCATCTCTTGCACAAAGGGAGATCTCCGGCATACCTACTGTTTTCTAATGGAGTAACAGCATAGGCTCTACCAGTTTCTTGCCTTCGGTTTTGTTGTTGACGATTGTTGTAGCGATTGTTGGTGTTGCGGTAGTTGTTGTTGCTGCGGGAGCTGTTGTTGAAAGTTCTTCTGTCGTCAAACTTTCTTTTGTTGTCACTCGATACTTGCATTGGAGCATGCTTAGTTACTTGATCCATTAGCCTTTGGGCTATGTTGATGGCTTCCTCTAAAGTTTGAGGTTTAGAGGCAGTAACATTTCCTTCAATGCTTCGAGGTAGTCCCCCGATGAAAGCTTCCAAGAGTTTATCGTTGTTTGGCACCATGTTTGGACATAGAACCGTTAATTCTTGGAATCTTCTAACATAAGGTTTAAGATCATTTCCCTTTACAATCAGATTGTAAAGTTCTTCTTCCATCTTCCTGATCTCAGTCCGAGGACAATACTTGTTCGTCAGAAGCCTTTTTAACTCAGTCCAGGTGATTTGATTGGCTTGCTCTATTCCCATAGGCTGGGCATATGCATTCCACCAGGACAAGGCATCGTCAGTTAAAGTACCAGTAGCAAATGTTACTTTGTTTTCTTCGGCACATCTGCTACGAGAGAATACTGATTCGGTTCGTTCAAACCAGCGAATAAGGCCTACTGCTCCTTCCGTACCATTAAAGTAGAAAGGTTAACAGCTAATAAACTCTTTGTAGTTTCTCGTTTTCACTGCAGGAGTTCCAGTAGGACTGGTGTTCCTGTCGGGATTACTAGCACTTGCCATTGTCATAGCTTGAGCTTCTAGAGCCGAGGTGACACTATCAGCAACTAACTTTCTAATGGCATCTTGAGTCATAGCCGGTGCTTCCGTTGTTGATGCTCTTTTTGGAGGCATTCTATCAACAAAAGATAACACATAATAAGAATGATATCACAAGTATAATGCTTGTTCTTCTTTAAAATGATTAAAGAGAAATGCTTATTTTTGAAATGCTTAAAGAATAATGCTTCATTTAAGCATTTTTAACAATGGTGATATCTAAAGGTTATGGTATGATGATGAATGTACGATGGATGAATGATGAATGAATGATGAATAATGATGAGATGAATAAAGTGGTAAGAAACAACAAGGTAGATAACGGGATTGCCTTTGTATTTAAGAACAACTTGCCTTAGTACTATACATAGTCAAGATTTGACAAGTGTTTTTATTTATACCACACATCCCGTGGCTAGGTTAAAGCTAAAAACTGAAATTTAAACTAGAAACTGGATGATCATTCCATGCGGTTCTGGAGTTCGATGATGGAGTTCATGAGATTTTCTATGTCTGCTTGGTGACGAGTTTCCATGTCGTTGATAACTTCTCCCAATTCAGCAATCCTATAGCGGGCTAGAGAAATTTTATGGTTGCATCCTATTTGCTTTCTCTAGAGTTTGGAAATCTGAGTATGAGCTTGCTGAAGTTCGGCTTCCAGAGCATCAAAATCTCGTTGAATAATTACAGTTCCTTTTCTGAGGCCTTCGATTCCATTTTCAATATGCTCGATACGTTCGATGGGGATTGCATCTAGGCTATTTAAGATATCCAGGATTTGTTCTTCATGACGCTCGATAGTTGACTTTTGAGAGCTTTCGCCAATCTCAAAAGTTTGAGGTTGGAACGGGGTAGAAGAAGATGATTTTGTTGGTGAAAGAAGTCCTTCTGGAAGAAAGAATTCTTGAGGTTTAGGAGGTATGATAATTGGAGGCGGGATTGGTGATTTTTCAGTATAGAAAGCTTGTAAAACCTTCATGTAAGGATCATCGGGAAATAACGAAAGGGTCGGTGAAGCTAGCGGGACAATTCCAAATATAAATTGCTTGACGACCTTCAAAAGATAAGTATTATTGTAGAAAGATGAAATACCGGTGGAATCATATTAATCGTTAGAGTTTTCGAAGAGTTAAAAGAAGTTTGCTATCAATGACAACTGGAAATGAATTTGAATGAGACCCGAAGTAATAGTTAAGAATATTCATAAAGGAAAAAGCATCATCACTATCGAAGTAGTGTGGTTAGGAGAAGACCTCGTTCTATTAACAACCTAAGTTGTAATAACATAAGTTATTTATGTAATCGTAAATAATAGATAATGTAATTTACATACTTTATCCGGAATTTATTGGCAACAACGGAGGACTTGTGATGCTAAAAAAGAGAATTTGTTTATATAAGGTTTGACCTTTGTTCTCTATAACCATGGCGCTGATACATATAGCAGCGAGAAGCTAATCTAGGGCGTATCCTTTCATGATATAACAATCATAATCATAGAAAACGACCCAAAAGAGACGTTTATTCAAAAGATATGTTATCATTCATTTCAAATTAGAGTTTTACAAAGGCAGGTCCCAAAATCTAGTTACATACAAAAATGTTTAAATGATAACAAGTTTTTTAGCCATTTCAGTCCCATTATGGAAGCCACTCCATGCTATAGTTGCTCTAATAGCCCTGAGATAACAGCATAAAAAGGGCCACACCACAAAGGTTGCGAGTGAAATTCATGATGTTTGAAATGTAAATAGTTGCATACCAGTTATAGTGAAAATACGTATTGCAGGGACAATCATCATGGGGCAACATTTATTTATTGCATCTAAGCTTAGGACATCAATACATTAACAGTGGAAATTCACCGTAGTAATATTGTTAGGACATATGTCCGCCGGTGAAAAGGCAACATGCCAAAGGTACTATTTAGGAACAAATATAGTGCGTTTGCTACCCCCCAAGCATGGGTATACCAACGGGAGCCGTCACCGCCCAATAGATCTATTCACAATAATTCGCGTATCACTCGCATGCAAGTAAATAATTATTCATGATATGATAAAAATATGGCACTGGAGCTACTTATGCATGATTAATATTCTGGGTAGCATACATTTAGAAAACACTTCATTCATGGTTTTAATCAGTATCACAGGTTTATAAAGTATTCAAAGAGATTGAAAATATGGGGTTTATGAATTCCTAAGTCTTTGAAAAGTAACACATTGTTATAAGATAAACGAGTAGTAAAAAGTTTGTAACAATCATGTACCCCCTCGCGGTTAGAAAACATCAACAATTGAAAAAGCGAGCTATGAACTCTCCTGATAGTAGGATGTAATAAATATTTCTGAAATGAAAAGCTCACGACTTACCATAATCTAACAGAGAAGGTGATATAGCACAATATAGTAAATAGCCACGTTTACCAACTGAGTAAATATTGTGAGTCTTAGGAATATTGTACCTACTCTATAACTTTAGTTAAAAGGAGTTATGAGCTATGATTGAAGAGTTTGGAATTATTGTATCACTGTCGGGCCATCAAATTCAGACATTCATACAGTAAACGTTTGAGGAGCTAGGGCACTTTAAATCGTAAACCCAACAACTCAGTCAGAACGTAATACCAAGATGAAACTCCTTAATATGAAGCTCCCTAGTATTGTGATACGATATAATCGGTTTTAAGCGTTTTAATCAATATTTGGAAATGTTAAGCACGAGAAGCGTTAATTAAAGTTATGTCTTGTAAGGTTTTAAACATGATTTTATACTTTTTCAAAATGTTACATTTTAGACCCTTGAGTTTGAAAAGTGGCAGAATTTACCCTTGGAGTTTGCACTTTTACGACTTTAGTCATTCAACTTTAAAAGATATACCAAGTAAACCTTGTACTTTGGAAAGTGACATAAATGACCCTTGTAGTTATAACTTTGATAAAATGACATATTCAGCCCCTTTAGTTATAAGTTTCAGAAAGTTACGATATATACCCCTTGCATGGATTATAATTACAAAACATGTCCAAATTGCCATGCAAGCTTATGTTAACATTTCAAAAGATATTTATAAGTTATAATAAACTAAAATATGAAGTTTTAACGTAACGCAAGTTTAAAATAACGATTCGTTAGGCTAGGAAGCAAAACGGGTCAAATTAGGGTTTCAAAACGTAAACGCGCGGGTTTTAAGTTCAAATTCCTTCATTAATAAATAAAGTGGTTATTTTAACATTAGTTAAGCATGCTAGGATAGATTATAACAAAAGCATGCTAGGATAGATTATAACAATATTTAATCATTATAACATTTAGTTTTAAGAAAAACGCGAAATTAGGGTTTTGGGTGTACGGTTTTGGATCAAAATGGAAAATGAGCATGAATTGAGTTATGAAACTTTAACAAGAGTATATTTAGGATCATATGAACATTATAAGGGTGTAGTAGCAGAAGTAGAACATTCAAAACCTGGGTTTGAGCTTATAGCTTAGAAACGGGTCGAAATCAGGACTTTTAGCTTCGTACGCCTAGAATAACGACTCCCGGGCTTTGTTTCTTGGTTTCTTTTGCTTCCTTTCTGAACTTGAGCCTTCTTAAGATCTCTTAGGATCTATTAGAGCAAAGGATTGCTTCTATGATGGGTTATAGAGGAGGAAGTGGGGGATGCTTTGAAATGAAAGGTTTAGGGTCCTATTTATAGTGTTAGCAACCCTTAGAGGCCAAGAAACTTTGGTGACCAGATTAGGACACATGGGGGGTGATGTGGAGAGTCTAGGGGCTGATTAAGGAAGGCTATGGTGCAAGGTGGAAGATTATGAAGATGGTTTTGGGTGTAGTGGTGGCCGCGGCTCAAGTATGCCAACAAGGCCATCATGTGGCTTCATTTGAGACCAAGAAATGGTAATAACAGGTGGGTAAGCTGATTAGAAGGGTTAAGGTACTTTTCATGGAGGTGCTTGCACATGGGTGGAGTTTAAAATGGGTTAAAATAAAGGAAAAAGGGGTACGGGTAAAGTAGGGTTCGGTTAGGGTTTCTTATTTTCAATCTTGTAATTCAT
>BQNB010082476.1:0-29318 GCA_026074375.1 Tanacetum coccineum
AGGAATGACCAATCAAACCTCTTATTATTTTTCATCGTCATGTTTAATTTTAACCCACATGTATATTCATGTATTTACTTTCAAAAGTAGTAAGTGTTATAACACCTCGTGTTTTAGGACAATGTACGACGTTAATAAAGTCACCAATTATTTTTAGTATTGTACGCGTTTGCTCTTAAACCGTAAACGTTAAGTTAAATCGCGTAAACTAAAAATGATCATTCAATGTAAACGGGCATTAAACAATTAAATGTTTACATCAAACAAGTGTTATATGATTATTTAGAGGATAATTAATAACTTTGTTCATCTTATTTTTATTGGCTACGTAAAATGCTTACGTTTCACGATAAAACGCGTTTCGGCATTCCCGGAAGCACCAAAACCTAACTACACTTAAACGAATACCCACGATTATACCCAATACACAAAATAATCAATATAACATCACTTATATGAGTATGTGGCCGAAATTTTTAAGATAGGACCAAGAATTATCAACTTGCCCTAAATATCTAGATATTATAAATATCTAGATATTATAGGAAACCATTTCACTACACATGAGTTAGTAAGTGACCATGGTTAGGTTAGATTAGATATTTTCATTATATAAGCTAGCAAGTAACACATAGATGTTCATTTGCAAAGTGTAAACAAGAAAAACTCTCCCATTTCCTTCTCTATTAGCCACGGCTCAAAACCACCAACATACACAATCCATAGCTTGATTTTCTTTCACCATATTAGTGTTTACATATCATACTTAAGGTATTCTAAGAAGAATTGAAGGGTTGGTTAAGCTTTGAAAGGGTTTTAAGAAGATATTGCAAGATTAGGGTTTTTGGTAAAAATTAGGGTTTCATCCTAATTTTTCAAGCCAAGAGGTTTAATCACAAGGGTGTGATTGTTATTCTTACCTCTACTCATCCACACAAGGTTATATCAAAAGCTTAATCATTTCATAACTAAGATTTTATGTGTTCATATGTTATATTTAGCTAAATCACCATCTAGGGTACTCTTGAATATGTAAAATGAATTTTTACTTATGATTAATGTTTTGTGAACTTATTTACATGTCACATGGATGCTAATATGATGTTAAAAGGGATGTATAAGTGTTTTAACATGATGCTTAAGAGTAAACATATATATGAACAAATTAGGGTTTCTAAAAGTTTTCTTATTAAGTTAGATGTGAAAGTATTGTAAGGACTTGTGCTCTTGATACTATGAACTCTATTGGACAAAACATGACCTAATGGACCTAATATATGTAAGACATAAGATATTAAGGGTTCTAATGGGTTTGTAACAAAGTGGTAAAGCTAAAAAGTCCTAAAAACAAGTTTTAAACACATTTTGGAAAAAAATATCTTAGGGGCTGTTTGTAATTCGAAATTTACATATATGTTTTATGATTTTACATGTCGAAAAACCGATTAATAACGAATAAGATACGCTATTTACAAGTTTACGATAGTTAATACTTTTATCAAACAATTTTTATAAAAATTACTATTCACCACAGAAACTTATACTTTATAAACATAAATAATATGATAAAACTTTCAATTACGAGAACGTGTTCGAAAGAATATATGATAAAAACTATTCAATTATGAGGAAAACGTTGTTCGAATAGAATCGCTTAAAACAGAGCTATAACGAATAAGATACGACTAAAACGGGTTTTACGTTAGAATTTAAATCGATTATATAGTGTTATGAACAGGTTTAAAAAACACTATTTACATCACAGAATTCTTAAAATTAAAAATGTGATTTTATGATCAATGTCTTTAATACGTAAAGCGTGGGCGTAAGAAACGCGAGAAACGGGCCTTAAAACGAACAAAGTTATGTCATTTTTACCTATAGGGGTAATATAAACGTTTTTATCTTTATAAATTACGATTCACTTAAAACAATAGATGGTGATATAGCTTATCCCGTTTCTATATATAGATGTATATATGTTATTAGTTAATCAAGTGTTTATTTTTGGGAAATTTCATAATGAGGCTTCTTCGGATGGGCGTATTGCACGGTTGTTGGATTTCGATTTAAAGTGTCCTAATCCTTCGTACGTCATGTCTATGACCTCTTAAATATGATAGCCCGAACGATAGGTATATGAATGATAACTATATAGGATTATTATACAGTTGTTGTAGACTAACGTACTTGAATACTGATTCGACTCTATATTAACTAGGTTGCATTCGAGCGTTAGCGTGCCGCGTTTTTACTTGGGATTTTTGTTATCAGTTTACTCACTGTTAGGTGAGGTTTATAGCCCCTTGTTTTACAAGATGATTCAACAGAAGGCTGACGGACAGGAGGTTCTGGAACTGAAATACGGGCTTGAGACCGAGTGCGCATGCACAAAAATAGAAATTTTAAAAAGAAAATTTACACTAATTTTTTGGTTTTTTTTATGATTTATTCACAATTGATTTTACCGGACAATGAGATAAGACAACTTCAACCAAATAATCTACTTACTTCACGGTAGCTCTCAAAAAGATAAACGCACAGGTGAGCGGAGGAGTAGGAATAGCGCGAAGCTTATTTCTCCTTTCGGGTCGTAGTTCCTCGGAACAACCCTCCTTATACCCACTTTATAGTTTGTTTAACTTTTCAAGGTGAGCCGTACGTCGTAAGAGACACAAATGGCAAGTTTTTAAATCTTTTGTTCGAGTTGGGAACCAACAAGTTCACCGGAAGTTATTATGATAATACCTCAGTTGAGAATATTATATTTTGGTATTTTACCAATTTGTGAATTTTATTGATAATTAAAGACAATGTTTTTATCTTTTTGGTTTTCTTTTTTTTTGAAATAAAAAATATTTTTTGTAGTTTTATAAAACATAACAAGATAGATATTAACAATTTTCCAACACAATTTGTCAAACGTAACGATAATTCGTTTCACAGCCTCCCCGACAACGGCGCCAAAATTTGACTCGCGGATTCTTATTCCTTTTTTATATGTAAATAAATATAAATATATAACAAGGATCAAAATCCACAAAATCAATGAAAAGAAAGCCCCACCCCCCCCCCCCCCCCCCCCCCCCCCAATAACTAGTATAGAATATTTACGGGACGTTATGTCCCAACGAGCTTGAAAGGAAAAATCGAATGACGAATTGATAATTGATGTTTGAATATGACAAGGATATGATTGGGCACTAAACCTAATTCAGCAAATGGCACACAAGATAAGCAAGGAAAATAGCTAGAACAAGCATAAAGATGAAATGGTAAAAACACTTATAACTTTTAAACTAAGACACAAAATAGCTCAAAATAAGCTTAGACAAAAACTAAATAAGTAGAGTAACTCAAATAGTAAATTCAGCAAGCAATTAAGCTAAGCTAAGCAGGAGAAACTCAGCAGTACTAACAACAGTACTAATAGTATTAACTAACAGTACTAACTTGAAGTTAGTACTGCTAGCTCTAAGTTAGTACTGCTAGCTCTACTAAAACACAATGAAACAAGAAATAAGCAAATAAGCTAAAACAGATATTTAACTAATCCTAATAAGCACTCAGGCATAAGAATAAGCAACTAGAATAAACTATAATGGCAAATAAGCAAAAAAACTAAAAACTGATAAACTCTTAAAATTACTTTGAAAAAGGTGAATAAACTTAAATAAGCTTTACTAAAGACAGTAAAACGAAAATGGGCTTAATCTATTGTAAAAAACTAAGCAAATCTTAAATAAGCAGAAACAATAAGCTAATAAGTAAAAATGAACCAACAATATTAACAGTTTTAACTACCAGTACTAACTTGGAGTTAGTACTGCTAGCTTTGAGTTAGTACTGCTAGCTTTAAAATCTCAAAAGAGAACTAGCAGTACTAACTTGGAGTTAGTACTGCTTATTCTAAAAACCTCTTAAAATTTTCAAAAGTCATTTTATTGCAAGCTGATTTGATCCTAATTTGTTAAAAACAGATTATCAAATAACAAAATAAGGTTCTCATAAGCAGATTTCAACCAACAAAAAGCACTTAAATAAGCTAGATCAGTCTAACAGTATTAACTAAACATTCTACCAGTACTAACTAGGAACTTTGCACAAATCAATTTTACACTGAAGTCTAAGCAAAATAAGCACTAAACATCATAACAATAAATAAGTACTAATGAAAAGATCTACAGTAAATAAGTAAAAGACGAGAAAGAAAAACTTACAACACCCTTGCTTAACAAGGGTACTTAAAGCTTTTACAAGCTGATCTACAAGCTAGTAATGTCCATAAGCCCATCCAAAACTGGCTTATCATCCATAAGCTGTGGTATTTTTGAGTGTGATTTTTTTTTATTTTTCTTAACTAAATAGCTTTTTTTTAGTTTACTTAATGAAAACAGCTTATAAATAAGCTTAAGTGAAAACTTCTTAACACATTTTATACACAAATCAAATACTTAAGCACTTGAATTTAAAAACTTGACTTTTTAACTTATAAACTTCAAACTTTCATTAATTTTTAAAAAGAGTACAAGGCAGTAAAATAAACTGAATAAAATGCTAAAATGACTTAATAAAAATTACAATAAAACTAAGATAAGCTAAGATGCCTCGAAGGCTTACAAAAGGCTCTATTTATAGCCGAAGTCTTCTTTCTTGGGTCTTCCAGCTGTGCTTTCTTCTGTGTTTCTTTGTTGAGACAAAAACCCAAGTGTGCTTGTTGTGTGAGGTGATTCTAAAACAAAACCCAGCTTTCAATTTCTTTTGTGCTTCTTTTGAGTCGATCATAGCCATCGAAAAGCTTGGAAAGTGGTGGGATTGCCAACTTGGCAATTATACATATGGAGGTGGTGATAGTGGAGGAGGGGAAATGTCTTACCCAAGGGGTTGTAGAGGTTGCAGGGTAAAAGGGTGGGAAGACACCCGTGAGTTGTATCTGGGTTTTGTTGGGCGGGAAAAATGGTTTTTACCATTTTCTTGAGATTTTTGTGATATCCGTACCTACACAATCACAAAGACAAAACGAGCAATATACAAGTATTTTATGCATAATTTTAGTCTTTTAAGGGACATTTTTGATATAAAAAGGATATGTGTTTTCACACATATCAGTGGCATCACTAGATTGTATTTGTAGCCATTGTGGGTTAAATTATCTTTGTTACAGCTTTGCTGTGTTGCATTGCATTTGCTTACCTTTTGTGCTAAGTCTGAAATCGACGCGTGGCTTGGCCGAGCATCACAACTTTGTGTTTGTAGCCGTCACGTATCTTTTTGGGATGGTTGCTGTAAATATCTAATGTTGACGTTGTTTGCTGTGAGTTTAGGCTGCAACTACAGTTGTTTGTTAGATCGTTTATGGTGAAATCCATTGATACCTTGGCGTGGCAGCACGAGGTTGTGTTTGCGGCCATAGTGGGTCGAATACATAAATAATGTTATTTTCACTTGGTTGCCTTTTGTTGATGCTTTGTTGATGCGGTTTTGCATCTTCCTTATGGTACCTATACTGGGTAAGCAGGAACTAATGTATGCTTATTGTTTGGCAAAGCTTTTATTGTGCTTACAATGTTGCTAGCATATGATTTGTTTATTGATTGTTGATATAATGATAATTGCTTGCGGTCGCTGACACTTAAGGTACTTGCTAAATCACATTTTATTATGCTAGTATGTTATATTAGCGTGGGTGATTCTTTGTATTACATTCCTATTTGCGGACCCATTATGCGTTTGTTGTTGGCGATGAAGATACAATTGCATCTGTGCATTTATTACTTTGTAACAACATTAAGTTTCCGGATCGTGAAGGCTGAAATGGACGCGAATATTGGCTGGGCAGCACGACAATGTGCTTGCAGCCATGTTGTGTCTGATACCCCTTTATCTGGTCCGACGCTCACATATCTGAGCCAAACCGTTTCATTCTTGAGCGTTCATTTTTTTCACTTTATGTACTTGATACTGCGTGAACATATATGGGACTAGGGTTTAATTATGAGAAACAAAGTAGAGGAGAAAGAAGTGAGAGAAAGAATGATGCAACATGTAGTGATTACTTTATAAGTGAGCAGGATTAAACATGAGTTAGCCACGATGGAGTCATCATGTTTTTCCATTTCTCCACCTTTTGTACTCTAATTCAGGTTACAGCCGTGGCATTCTATCTGAGCCTCGATCGTTGGTTAGCCACAACCAAAAAGAAATATTATCTAATAATACATTGATGAGGCGATGATAAACATGAGCGGTTTCAAGAAAAAAGTGTGAAAATCTATGACTTGGCTAGGCGACATATTAGGTATGCAACCATAACAGACTTACGCTTCCTCAGAACTTCGAGCTCTTATCTGAGCCAATCGATTTTACAATATACAAGAATCTAATCAAAATTTTAATACTGATTTGAAAATTTGAGTGTCACAGTCAACTTCTTCTTGATGTGTACCAATTCTTGAGCAGCCTATAAGCGTCTAAAGCATCAAGTGAGATATTGTACACGCATATAGGCTGCTTAAGAATAAGAGTATGCATAGATGGTTTAAATGCTGATTGTAACAATAGTTAAAAACAGGTTGTGTATTGGGATGACATTCCCTTTGTTTGGTTCTTTGCCAATTTGAGTCGGTATAATATTGTTTGGTTATTGTTCAGTGTTTCATAACCAACTGATCCTACAATAGATTTTTTGATTGTATGGCATTTTAAAGTGATACGTGGCTTGGCACGACATCGTGTTTGCAGCCGCCGCGTATCGGTATCTTAATGCGGGTTTTTCAAACTCACAAGAAGTTTTACAATCCCCTAGGTAGAGTACCTAACCGTTATAGTATAGTAAGGTAAGACTCGAGGGGGGGGGTTGTTATCTTCTCTAAAGGAATAGGTTGGGAATGCTCGAACTGAAAAAAACAGAGGTCTAAGGGTTGAGAGAAGATTATTTTTGAATTTTTATATTTTATAGAAAGCAAGTAAAATTCTAGTTTTAGAGGTGGTTTGGTTTTTAATTAATAAAACTAATAATAAATCTAAACTACTTTAGTGAAAACTATATGGTAAATGAACGTATTTACTTACTCATGCACTACTCCTCAATTTGCTTCTCCTAATTTTATTGATTTGTGATGTGTCGTTGTGTGGTGTATATTTTTATGATTCAAGTTTGAAATTTATATTTTGCCGACTAAACCAAAAACAACACTTTAACGGGCAGTGTACCCGATCAGTAGTAGTTTCGTGGTAAGTAGGGTGTCGAACACTTGAAGCGATGTTAAATCTATCAATTTATTAATATCTTGGTTATCTAATCTATGTTAATTCTATTCTATTCTAAACCTATATTAATCCTAATCCTAATTCTAACAGGTAAAAGGGGGGTTTTCAGCCTGAGAGACTGGCACGGTTTGGTTGGTGACTACAATCAATTCAAGGCACTTTAACACACGCAAGTAAATTAACAAAAGATAAAAGAGCGGTCAAGCCAAATATTAGAAAACTTTATTAACCATTATTAATCCGATTAGAACGTTGGTTTGTTTATTAAGTGCAATGATTTCTTCTCTCGAGGTGGCATATCATTCTTAAGACTTAGGCATTACATCATCCTAAGACCTAGACACATTAATTTTGTCACAATTAAAGCATCTGCATAAAGCATCCTTATTTGCTGATTATAATCTATCTTAGGGATTAAAGCAATGGTGATCTTGTTAAACCCTAGCTCATAGAGACTTTACCCACTTACTGCTTAACGGCAATTTATACACTAGTAGTCCACTTGTCTAACTATCCAATGGAATCAGAACGTTATTTGTTGAATTATCTAGGTTCACCTGCTAGTCAACTTGTTTACTAAACCAAAGGCAATATCCGATTAACTAGTTAAGCCAGAAGCGTATCCTTAGCACGGATTTAGAAGGACAATATTTATGATCCTATGATTCTAGATGTATAAATTACTATATGGAGAGCTATCCCAGACTCTAGATTACTTGGTCCGTATCACTAGATCCAGTTGAATGATAGGTCGCATACAAAAGCACATAAACAAGTATAAATTGATAAACATAAACAAGCATTCAACGATAAATCAAGAAATCGAGATAAACAATACCAAACATTCAGATCTTCATAATAATGGCTAATACCCGAAGGTATTAGCCTTCAAACGTCATAATAAATACAAAAGCAATTATTTAGCCAAGGTAAACTAACCGAGTTAACGAATGATACCAAAAACTGAACGATCACTAAAGTATATGAAAATTATACGTTGTCTCCTATGGAATTGATAGCGTTGTTCAACCTCTTCTGCTCTTTTTCTCCTCTAAAAATTGACTTTTATGGTTTAGGTATCGAGAATATGATTTAGCACACTTAAAACTCGTTTTTGAGTTTTGTATTTATAGTCGTCTGGAGTCGGTTTGATACGGCGTATCCAATGGGTTGGATATGATGTATTAGGGTTTTCTTAGAGTAGGGATCACGCTTAATATCTTCCAGAATCTTCATATACTATATCTTAAATACGGCGTATTGGTCTTTTCTGGATACAGCGTATTGAGCTTGTTTCCTTTATGGTCTTTGGTAAGTGTAGGCACGGATACGCCATATCTTCCTTCATGGATACCGCGTATTGGTTGTCAGAATAGTAATCTTCAAAATATCTTCATTTAAGCTCCAGACTGCGCGCCTTTTGCTAATATTCACCAAGTACTCCGTAATTACTGCAATTCTCAAATATAAACGATTAAGTAACAATTCTTTGCAATAATTATACAAAATGGGTTAATTACATGGGATAAATGATGCTATAAAATAGACGTTATTTGATGTCATCACTTTGTCACACTTGTCATGATCTGTGTAAGTATTTCCTTAGTTATCAACGAATTACACGAAAACACCGTCTATGTAATATTTTGTTAAGGCAACACACAAGTAAGGTAGTATGAAGACTATCACAAAGCCCCTAAGAGTACATTACATGCATTAAAACACTTAAGAGAGATCAACCATATTAGGGGTAAGGTAGTATGAAGACTGTTACCGATGGTATTCTTTCTACGCACTCTTGTTTCCCTAGACGTCTATGCTAATGTAATATTTTATAGCTAGTTTTCTAGAGCCTAAGGCACACATCCATCACAAGAATCAATCACACAATATATAGACATATTAGATGATAAAAGATAGGAGATCTCACTTCATTAAAACATGTAATCAATGATGATACAATAGGGTTTTAACACCCTAAAAATGGCTTAAATAGTAGCTACAATCGTCTTTTAAAACTAGGGTTCGGTTCCTAAAAGTTACACCCCTAAAACCCTAAAAACAATTTTGTATATACAGGAAAACGGGTGTGACGGTGTCGCGTTATAATCCTAACGCCATCGTCCCACCGAATATTCTAGGGCTTCTTTGAGTCGGTTGGATCCTGACGTCGTCGCAAGAAATCTGGCACCGTCCTAAGTAAGCCATGATGTCGTCTCAATAAAATGTGATGCCATCTCCACACACTATACGCGTATTCTTCAAGAGATTTGGTGTAGAGTCGTAGTCTTGTTCGTTTCTTCTCTATATGAGGCCAAGTCACGTATATTTCCTCTAAAAGCCATCCAAGTGCTGAAAACACAAAAAGGAATGATTAAGTACATAATTTGGGCATATTTGTACGATTTAGGGGGTTAAATAACCCCGAAAAAGTGTATAAAATGACACCTCATCAAATACCCCTACACTTGGAATTTGCTTGTCCTCAAGCACATGGGCTTTTCTACCTAGACAATAGCAGTATCGGGGACATTTAACATACTTTTCAAAGATATTTTACGACACAACCTTCTAGACCTCATAATTAAAAGCACAAAAGTTATATACTAGCACCTCACATAAGTGTTTGGATTCTCTCTTTCTCTCATGTGTATAGTGTTTTATAACAGTATAGGAAATGGGAAAATAACACTCATTACCTGTCATAGCATATAAATTACCATAGGCTTGGTAAAGGATCAAACCTCTACTGCTAGGGGCAAGTACTAAAAATTACTATCAAATAGGTCTTTTAAAGGGTTGTAGGGTGTATATGTATGATAACAATAATGGAAACGAAAACGGATGGGAAATATTTAGGGGTGACTTTTAGGGTGAATTTGAGATGAAGTGGTGAGTTAATTATCCATAGGAGTACACGCTGATTGGGTTGCTAAGCCAAAGACTCGACCACTCGGACAAAGATGTACAATACTCTACAAAACTCTACATCAAACTCTTTTCTTTTTCTTTTCCTTTTTTTGATAACATAATACATAACTTGGGGTTTATAAACACACCCCTAAACTTGAGTTTTTTTATACTCAATACATAAGCTAACTAATGACCCTAATTGTGGTGGATCAACATAACATGGAGACTATCGAACAAATATGGGGGTAATGACTTAACTTTTCTTCTCCATTCTTCCGCAAAATAAATACTACCATGAATTTGAATCGTCCCAAAACTGTATTTACAAGGATAATGACTTAGCAACCATGTACTCAAATAATTAACTTGGGTTAAAACAATAATGTACTAAAAACGAGTACATACAAGGAATGCTAAGGCGATTTGGGTAAAACAATTGGTTAAGGGTAACAAGGCTCTTCATTAATAATCTGGAATCCACCAGAAAATTATGAGAACCGTGAAAAGGATAGGCCCAAAGGGGTGTACTAGGGGAATCCTACACTAAAAATGAGTGCATGGCAAAGGTGTGGGATAGTTATATGATCGAGGTGACCATAATAACAAATACAAGCTTAAAATATGGGTTAATCCTAGTGCCTCTTATCATTTTAACAGATCCTTATACTCACTATGCGGTCTCGGGATGCATCACAAAAACAAGTTCTAGAATTTAATATACTACCGATACACTCTCTTATAGTTTTTGACCGATACCAATGCTCCAGAAAAAGCGACAAAACCACATATGCACGATCAAATCCATGAACGCGACACATATGATTGCTCATTCCTTAACTCGAGCAAGCTAAATGTGAAACTATATTAGGTATCAAAGATGGATACCTGAATTTCTAAAGATCTAGGGGCGAACCTCACATTTTGGGGTAGAATTTTTTTGAGGGTTTTTGTGCTAGTCATATAATTTCCTATCCATGGGACACTAATAATACTCAGTTTTCGTCGGTATGTGTCATATTTTTTTTAATTTTGGTCAAAATTACCATCTACGCTATGTTTCGATATATTACACATCATTTTAAAGAACAAGCAAATGACAATTGAAGGAATAGTTTCTAAGGCTTATTTCCCCTACACTTATTTTGAACATTGTTCCCAATGTTCTTGAAAGTACTCGTAAACGAATAAAGGGAAAAGAAATGGAGTGAAAAAAACTAGTACTCCCCTGGTTTTGCTCAATAATGGAGAAGAAACATATGATAACCGGCTAAATCATCATCCAAGAGTCGTCCAATGAAACTCATAAGAACTCCAAAGCTTCTTCTCATCAAATATAACATGTAAATCAAAGACAGATTCAACTACACCCGGCGTAAAATCAGCGGGATAATGATATATACAATGAAACTTTTAGGGTTTAGACTCAATAAAAGCAGTAAAGATAGGATGATTGTGTTAATGTAATTGTTGTTTTCTGCAGGTTTTTAAGAAAATCACAAACTTTAGAAATTATGCAAAATTAATTTTTCAAAAATAATAGAAAAATCAAATTTTCACAAGTCTGGAGACGTGACGCCGTCATGAAAAATCCTAATGCCGTCTTCAGACACTGTGATAATTTCACATTCGTTTTCTTGGAAAAAGTTTTGCACGCAATTCATATTAGTTATTTCCTGAAAAAATACTACATAAAACCTGAGATTAATTATCACAAACATATGACTCTAACAAACATAACACAAGACGCGAATTAATCTAAATAATTTATTTTATGTGTTTGAAATGGTTCTTTTAAACCAGATGTTTTTCTCCCCTACACTTATTTTATGCAAAATATATTTGATTGTAATTAAGATGAGGTTAAAAACAAAACAAAGCATGATCACATATAACTCAAACATATAAGAATAAACAATAAAGAATTAAAACACACGACACTCCTAAAACCATTCAACAAGGAAGCATAAAGATAATCAAAACAATCATGCATCATACAATCTTAAATTATAACAAACCAACATTGTTTAACAAGAAAAGACCATAAATAGTGTGGGAATTAAACAAGGACAATCAAGAGGAGCCATCATGAGCAGGGTCGGGGCGGTACTCGTAGCCAAGAGGCATGTGTCCGTGGTAGCCATAGGGAGGATAGTCTGCCTCGTGCTCGGGGAATGGGTCGATCTGAAGATGCGGCTCAAGGTTGTCACAAGTGGAAAAGTACTGAATATGGTGGACGGTGTGGTCATACATACAGCTAGCTCGCTGGTGTTGCACGATCATCTAGCTCTCCACCTGTCCCTATCGGTTATCCATCTGATCCATCCATAAACCTTGGCGGGCCTGCTAATCTCCCTTACTCATATCCCTGTATGCATTCGCAGACCCACCAGCCTCTTCTTTAACCGCCTCTTCGGCTTCGTCATCTCCCCCAACCTCTCGTGTCATGGGCCAATAAAATGCCCCATCATGTAGCTCCATAACAATCCCCATTGCGATCAATGACTTCTTTTTAAAGATATGAGGGCAAGGCTTAACACTTAGTGCATTCATCATCTTACTTGTCAACAACCTATAGGATCGAGCAATCCTAGTTACAAACATTACCCCACTAATCACATTTTTCTCCCTAACCCCTTGTAGATATTTAGCCAACTAATAGGGGGTGTTGCAAACAATCCTCAAGACGTAGATGCAGTAGAGGTAGAAAAGATCAATCTCAGTGATCCTTTGGGTGGAGTCCTTCCTTCCTGAAATGGTTGTTGCAATGCAATGGTGGGATAGCTTGACCATAGGATCCCCAACGGCTGACACACTCATTTTTCCTACAGCAAAGTTTCCATCCCCAATACTTGGCCAAAACTGCATCAGTAAATGATTTGCCTTTACGGTCTCAGCCCTACGTAATTTACTTAGAGTGCAGATTGATCCTCGAAGTATAAACCAATCCTCCAACCAAGTTCCAAAAAGGAAATCTTTCTTTTTGCACCCCTAATCTAAACTTAACACCTTTGTGCTCAGGATCATACCTAGAAGCTTTTGATTCAAACTCAATTGAAGCAAAGAATTCACGAACAAGCTCATGGTAAACACGTTCGTTGATTTGGAAATGGTTTTCCCATTAAGGGCCAAAGAAGGGATTGGAATGGATGTTCTCAAAGAATCTCCCACTAAGGTTATGGCTGGCAAGGAATTCCTAATAAATAACATTTCTGGGGTTGATGGGGCATGTTTCAAGAGTATCGTGATGCATTTTTTGAATGCCATTATCAAAAATCCTGAATCCACAAATCTTTTCTTCCAATAAGACTTCATGAGAGCTAGATGGTTAACCCTTAATATTCCTAGGTCTTTTGCTCATAGTCTACATAAAAACCAACATAAAAAAGAATTGAATTAGGCCATTATTTTCTCATAATGTCTGCTTAAAGGGTCCAGACGTCGTCAGGATTTGCTTCCGAAGCCGTCAGGACGACAGCTATTTGAAAAATGGATTACTAAGGAAAACTAAGCTATTTTTCGATAAACCCGTTGCCTAACACCCCTTTAAGATCAGACCCTCAATGAAAAGTTTAAAAATCATGGCTTTTTGACCTAAATCCGAGTTGTTTTTTGTCAATGTGTTAGGATTAAGCAATTCAATACCCTAATTGACGATTAATTACTTAGATTGGTGCATGATTATCCCTTAAATTTGATCAATTAATTTAGGGTTTATAACAATTAGGGATAAAATCAAAACCGAGCAATGTTAAGAGTAGATCAAGATAAAGATAGACTGAAGGCGAGTGAGATAAATTACTTACCAACTGGAGATGACTATCCTTTGGGCAGCAAGATTCAAGGTGATGGTCGGTTATGATGTTTATAAGTTTTTTGTGGAAAAGAATGTGAGAGGGGGTGGGGTTTTATTCTGTCTGGATTGATGCGATGGTGTTACATGTTATTTATGACGCCATCAGGATTTAGAATTGTGTTAAATTCCTTGGTTTCAAAATAAGAAACCTCCGACCCTTGATATTTCCTAGAGAAGGTTAGTACCTTTTCCATTGGGATTAAATACGCGGTTGCTTTTATTGAGTGTGAAAGAGTAGCGTGAGAGAATCTTGCCATTAATCGGGTGATTATCTCTAATGGTCAGGCAATTATGGGGTTTTGACTGTCTTGTTACCAAATTTTCCGTGTCATGTCGAGACTTGACATTTTGACTAGCTTTTTTTACCAGGTTTAAAGCCAAAGGTGCTTTTCCGCACAAGGGGGATTGGGAAAGATTGTGCGAAAGTATCTGATACAGAGTGATCTTACTGGCATGAATTTGGGAGCATCATAGGATTCTTCTTTTGTAAGAGTTTCTAAAAAATTAACAATCACTAAGGGGTTTCAAATCCTTAGTGTCTAGATACCTTGTGATCTTCTCGGTCTTGTTGACTCTATTTTCTTCCACCCTTAATTCCTCCCTTAATTTCACTATAACCTCCAAAGAGAGTTGCATGAAATCTCTTCCAATAACACTCATGTATTCTTTGAGTTCCTTAACTTTCTCTTTTGATCGAGTATGAGATTCATCATGAGATCTTCGAAAGCCTCCTAGCGGGATGTTTTCGGTGGTAGTTGATGCATCATTTTGCCTGATATCATGTAAATTTCTTCACTTCTTCCCATTAGTGAGATTGCATTTTTCATGAGTATATCAACTTTACACTCCATGAATCCTAAAATTGTTCAATGTTAGGGTTTTTATAGTCAAGGCTCTCTTTTTCTGGGAAGACGGATTCGTTCCATCCTTCGTTCGTATATCGATCTAATTCCTCAATGGTGGTCTAGGCTTTTTCTGCACTCATTTTTCATAGTCGACCTTCGGTGGCGTAGTCCATGGTTCTTTTCAAGGTTTGATCGATGCGGTCATAAAATACTTGTACTTGGAGCCAAAGATTGATGCCATGATGAGGGACTTTTTAGAGTAAGTCCTTGAAACGAGTCCATGCTTCAGAAAGAGATTCACTTTGATGTTGTTGGAACATCAAGATGTCATTTCAGAGTTTTGCAGTCCTTCTAGATAGAAAGAATTGAGCAAGAAACGAGTAGTAAGATCCTCCCAGGTGGAGATGGATCCTGCAAGAAGACATTCAAGCCAATTACTAGCTTGATCGCGAAGGGAAAATTGAAATAAACATAGGCGCGTCCTTTCCCTATTTGCAACATCAAGGTCAAGTGAGTCTACAAGTTTTATAAAATCCTTTAGATGTTGGTTTGGATCCTCGGATCGAAGTCCGTAGAATGAACATCTGTTTTGCACCAACCGGATGGTGTCGGATCGCAGAGGCACCACATTGTTCCTATCGGGAAGTTCAATGGTGTTTCGATAGCCTTTATGGCTAGATCTAGAGTAATCTCTAAGAGTACGGATAGGATTTTTGTCTCCCATGGAGGTCAACGAAAAGATTTATAAAACAAATAACACAAAGAAAAGATAGTCTAAAGAAAGCTAATTTGACAGAAATTAAAATCTCACTTGATAGGAATCAAGCGAGTAGACCTAAGCTAAATTAAATTTGAAACCTAACTATTCCCCATGCAGCGGCGCCAAAAACTTTGATGCGGGTTTTGCAAACTCACAAGAAGTTTTACAATCACCTAGGTAGAGTACCTAACCGTTGTAGTGTAGTAAGGTAAGACTCGGGGGTTGTTATCGTTCTCTAGGGGAATAGGTTGGGAAGGCTCAAACTAAATAAAACAGAGGTCTAAGGGTTGAGAGAAGATTATATTTGTATTTTTATATTTTATAAAAAGCATGTAAAATTCTGGTTTTATAGGTGGTTTAGTTATTAACTAATTAAACTAATAATAAATCTAAACTACTTTGGTGAAAACTATATGGTAAACGAACGTTTTACTTAGTCATGCGCTACTCCTCAGTTTGCTTCTCCTAATTCTATTTCTTTGTCACACTTGTGATGATCTATGTAAGTATTTCCTTAGTTATGAACGAATTACACGAAAACGTCGTATATGTAATATTCTGTTAAGGCAACGCATAAGTAAGGTAGTATGAACACTATTACAAGGCCCCTAAGAGTACATTACATACATTAAAACACTTAAGAGAGATCAACCATATTAGGGGTATGGTAGTATGAAGACTGTTACCGATGGTATCCTTTCTACGTACTCGCGTTTCCCTAAACGTCTATGCTAATGTAATATTTTATAGCTAGTTTTCTAGAGCCTAACGCACACATCCATCACAAGAAGCAATATTAAAAGGATCTACAAACTAAGTTTCATGCAATCATAAGTAAATACTAAAGGATCTAGCCTAGCATGTTAAAAGGAAGTGAACAAAAATCAATCACACAATACATAGACATATTAGGTAATAAAAGATAGGAGATCTCACTTGATTAGAACATGTAATTAAGGCTGATACAATAGGGTTTTAACACCTTAAAAATGGCCTAAATAACAGCTATAATCGTCTTCTAAAAGTAGGGTTCGGTTCCCAAAATTTACACCCCTAAAAACCAAAAAATGAGTTTGTATATACAGGAAAACAGGTGCGACGGGGTCGCGTTATAATCCTGACGCCATCGTCCCGCCGAATATTATAGGGCTTCTTTGAGTCGGTTGGATCCTGACGCCGTCGCAAGAAATCTGACGCCGTCCTTTGTAAGCGTTGACGCCGTCATAATAAAATGTGACGCCGTCTCCACGCACTGTACGCGTATTCTTCAAGAGATTTGGTGTAGAGTCGTAGTCTTGTCCGTTTCTTCTCCAGACGAGCCCAAGTCACGTATATTTCCTCCAAAAGCCATCCAAGTGCTGAAAACACAAAAAGGAACGAATAAATACATAATTTGGGTATATTTGTATGAATTTTGGGGGTTAAATGACCCCGAAAAAGTGTATAAAAATGACACCTCATCATATCTTTTCATTCATTTTCTATTTGTTTGCTTGAAGGTTGCTTCATATTGTGTGCCTAGGCTACATCAGCATCTGAAAGCGATGTGTGGCTTGGCAGGGCATCACGGCATCATGTTTGCAGCCGCCACGTCTCGGGTACCCTTTTACCCGTTTTCCGTCTGCTTTCTTGAGGGTTGCTTCATGCTGTGTTTTTTTACTAACTGATGTAAATATGTTATGTTATTGGATGCTTATAGTGGAATCGACACATATCTTGGCGTGGAGGCACTAAGTTGTAATTGCAGCCATGGTGAGTCGAACACCCTTTGTTAATGGTTTGTTGATGATGCCTTGCATTTAGTTATGCTTGTTAAGGTTCGTCAAATTGTCTCGTGCCTCAGCAGGATATCACTACATCGTGTTTACATTTTGTTGATACTTGCTTAATGCTGTGTCAGTAGGCGAAAGTGGGGTGGACCCAGTCCCGTAGTTATTAATGTTTGACCAAGTACACATGTGGATGTAAGTGATGGTGCCCGTCGATTTACACCATACAAATCTTGATTGTTTTATTTAATTTATGATTTAAGTGGGAGAGAAAAAAGTGGTAGGTGATGAGATACATAAAGATGTAAATGTAAGTCTTAAAAAAATATCAGGAAATATGTTCTTGGTAAAACGTTAACATATACAGTTCCTTTTCTCCCACTTTGTTTCTCATCTCATAATTTTTACCAAGTATAGAAATATTGATTTTTTTTATAATATACCTTTCTCCCACTTCCTTGTTTTCCATCCTTCTCTCCTACTTTATTTCTCATCTCACAAATTCGGCCTCTATAATGCATGCCTGCTAACTAGACTCTTTCATCTGCATTCCTTTAAACTTTTTGCTAACACACAGATTATTATCTCAGTGAGTTATATTAGTGTTTGTGATAATTTGTATCGCATTCATGTTTGCGCCCCTAGTTTTTGTTTGTTGTTGGCGATGAAGATACTATTGCATTAGTGTATTTATTACTTTGCAAGCACAATAAGTAGCTGGATTGTGAAGGCTGAAATTGACCCGGATCTTGGTAGGGCACGACGTGTTTGCACCCATGCCGGGTCTGATACCCTTTTATCTGGTCCCGAACTCGCATGTCTGAGCCAAACCGTTTAATTATTTGAAGGTTTTTTTAATGCTGCTATTTTCAGCTCTGGTAAAGTAATGCTACTATTTTTCAATTTGACTTGCTAAAACTTTGTTTGTGTTGTTGGATACAGAGGTCTAATTTAACCTGCTAAAACTTTGTTCTTGACCGATACTTTAAACACACAATAAACAGTCAACACAAACACAAGTAATGTTGCTACTTTTCAAGAAAAGAAGTGGAAATCTATGACTTGGCTAGGCAACCTATTAGGTATGCAGCCATGGCGGACTTCTATTATTTCAGAACCCTTGGCTCCTATTTGAGCCAATAGATCCTTCCTATTATAGTATACAAAGTAAGGCAATGATGATAACATGAATGATGTGCGATAATTCATGAGCAGCTTATCAGCGTTTGGAACATCAGTCAAGATGCTCCACGCGCGTATAAGCTGCTCAAGAATAAGAACGCGTAGAAACGGCTTGGCTGAGCCTGTCCTTCTCGATACGTCCAGTTAACTAATGGCATAAGTGGTGGTTTTCAGTCCTAGTCCTGTAGTATAAGAGCTAATAAAAAAATCTATGTATTATCAACATAAATATCAAACATCGTTGATAAAGCCAATATAAAATATGTTCGTTTTTTGTTGTTAGTTCTTCTACAGCAGGACGGGATTCGACTGTCTTTACAGTTAGCCATATGGGCGTATCGAGAAGGTATGATGTGTTTTCTCCCAAAAGAAAACTTCAAAACAAAAGTGAATGTCGTGAAAAGTAATTTTGTGTAAATCATTTTCCACCACGCCCTCTTTGGTTTCTCACTCTTCTTTGTAAAAGCTTATTCTATTACTGATTGGCACCTGATGTGCTGTTGTGTAGGGTCAATTTATTGATTACCAAGTTTTAAATTTATATTTAGCCGACTTATCCTAAAACAACACTTTAACGGGCAATGTACCTGATCGAGTGGAGTTTCATCGTAAGTAGGGTGTCGAACACTAAGAGCGAGGTCATTAACCTTATATTCTATCAGTATTTTCGTTGATCTAATTAATTCTATTTACTGTTAAACCTATGCTAAACCTAGTTCTAATGATAATGGGGGCTTTTCAGCCTGAGAGACTGGCACATGTTTTATGGTGACAATAATCAATTCAAAACACAATAAACATGCAAGAAGACAATCAGAAGATAAAAGAGCGGTACAAGCCAAATGATAGAAAACTATATTAGCCAAATTAAATCCGATTAATTGATGGTTTTCTTGTTTAGTGCAATGATTACTTATCTCGAAGCGGCATATCATTCTTAAGACTTAGGCGGGACATCATCCTAAGACCTAGATACGTTGAATCTTGTCACAATTAATGTATTCGCCTAAATCATCCTTTTAGTTTAATTATAATCTATATAGGGATTAAAGCAATGGTGATCTTGTTAAACTCTAGCCCCTTGGGACTTTACCAACTTACTGTTTCATGATATTTTATATACTGGTAGTTCACTATTCAAGTCTTTACCAATTAATTAAGAACATACTTGTTGAAACATACGGGTCACATGCCGGTCCAACTATGCTCATAATTTAAAGGTAAAGATAGAACATTAGTTGTGATCCTATTGGTCCAGTTATATAAAACACGATATGGAGAGCTATCCCATTATCTAAATCACTTAGTCAATATCACTAGACCCAGTTGAATGATAGGTCGCATATTCAAACACGTAGACAAGTATTAGGTGATAAACATAATTAAACAATCAACAATAAATTAAGTAATCGGATTAAAACATGCCAAACATGAAATCTTTGTTAAGATGGCTAATACCCGAGGGTATTAGCCCACAACCATTGTAATTATACAAGCATGATCAATTAACCAAGGTAAATTAAACGTTTTACCGAACGATACCAAAAATAAATGATTACAAGAGTATAGGAATTACACGGTGTCTTCTATGGAATTGTGATCAATGCTTGACCTTGGCTGCTCTTCTTCTCTTTAGAAAATCAACTTTTATGTATATGGTATAGAGAATATGATTTTGCACACTGTAAACTCGTTTTTGAGTCTTCTATTTATAGTTTCTGAAAATTGGTAGATACGCCGTATGGAATGAGGTCAATACGGCGTATAAGGGTAATTTCCTTGGAGTGCGCATGACGTTCACAATCAATCAGATATGTCTTTCATAAATTATATTTATTATAGGATCTTTGAATGTTTATCCACTTGGATACGGTGTGTGTAGATAGCAGGATATGCCGTATAGGGAATTAAACGTACGCATTATCTTGTGAAGTCTAGGTGCTGATAGGCCGTATCTTCTTTGTTGGATACGGCGTATGTAGTCAGAAATAAGTAATCTTCATCGTTTAAGCTCCAAAATGTGCGCCTTTTAGCTCGTCTTCACAAAACACTTCGTAATTACTACAATTAACAAATTAAGCAATTAATTAACAATTCTTGCAATAATTATATAAAAGTGAGTAATTTATTGGGGATAAATGATGGTATAAATGTAATGTTATTTGATGTCATCAAATATCCCACGACTTGAATCCTACTTGTCCTCAAGAAGAATCTAGAAATTGAAAATGTATCCCAACCGAAGTTAAAGACTTTTCCGTTAAGCATTTCTTTCATTTTAATCACCTGTACAAGACCAAGCTCCTCACGAAATATGGGAAATGAAATCACTCAGATCACTCAACTAATCTAGGGTGTAACATTTAATTGGTACGCTCATTTGCTTGGTCGTGATTAGTTTTCAATCATACACTTGGCAATGATACACATCTCTACCACTAGAGCTAAGGAGAAACAAGTCAAAAGGTAAATTGGGTAATAAGGCTTAAGGTTGATCATTCAAACAATCTTTCACCGAAAGTACCACACCAACAAGGTAGCTGAATCATACATACACGGCCATAACAACGGAATAGACATGTATAATACGATCACATCCTCATTCGAGTTTAACCCAGGGTTAGGATGAAGAACGATATAGGACAAGGATCTTCTAACTTTCATCAAAAGTAATAAACCAACAAGGTGGCTGAATCACGCATACATGGCCGTAATGACAGAATAGACATGCATGACTCGATCTCAATCTCGTTCAAGTAAAACCAAAGGTTAGTTGCTAGGAAAGGGAAGTAAATTGTTGTTAAATAAATTTCACAAAACAAATAGTTTAAGCGTGAACAAATAAGGTATATAGTTGCTAGAAACTTTTCCCGGCCGTTCCATGATAAAGACTCTAAATATATACAACGTCTCGATCATAGAAATGACAAAGACAACCTAAGTTGGTGTTCCCATAACGGTCAACTTCACAATCATCCCAAACTTTACATACTTTTACAAAAGCGGTGATATCGGCCACTTTATACAAAACTATACATCGTTGATTTTTATCCATATATCAACGAATAATCGATCCTTCCAAGTAATTTATCGGTTTAAGTTCAACGAACCAATTATCAACTTATCCTTCTCTTTTTTGCTGCAATTTTCTATTTTTCCTTTTTTATAACATAAATCTCAGTGTAATATCACCGTCTTCACCATCATAATTTATCCGGATAAATTTTCTTTCAACACTTCATCTTCGGACATAATACATAATCACAAAAGTAGCAAAATACATGAGCTACATATTTTCCCATTGCATTGTGCAATTTCCTTACCTAACCGGAGATAGAATATTTCACTTTGACACAGGAAATACAAAACTTTACACAAAAGAAACTAGCAACTTTGATTAAATAGGCTTAATCTACAGGGTAGGCTAAGGTGTAAAGGTTTAACAAAAATAGACATTTGGTGTGAAAAATATAGGAAAGGCTCAACAGGTTTTTCTAGAGGAATCTTACTCTTATAGTGAAAGTAAACAAAGGGTTACACGAGAGTTAACTAACCAGTGTATTAGTTAATATTACAATATTTAGGCTTTTTTGATGTATTCCTAGAAATTTACCAGTTAAACATGTTAATCCATCTAAGTCTATAGTACTCATCATTGTGGTCTCGAGTGATATACCCAGCCAAGTTCTAAAGTCCACTACATCACCGGCACACTCATATTTTTGTGAAATTTTTAGTAAACGTTTGGAAACAGAATAGGCTTAATTCTCGTAATTTATCATTAAGGATTATAGTGCGCGAGGTCATGTAACTAGTAATTTTTACAAAAGTTATGCTAATTATTTTTAAATTTGGCATAATTTAAGCATATAGCATGTTATTTGTAAAAGAAAGGACAAGTAGGCATTCTAATTCTCCATCCCTCCACTTAAATTATACAACGTCCTTGTTGTATAGATAAAACAATTAAAGAAAAATAGGAAATAGAATTAGAACGAGGAACTGCCCTGATATGTTGCTCGGGATGATTCTCCAATTTGAGTTCTTGAGCAAAACTGTGTTGACGAGGCGTCAGAATGCCTGTATGAGTTCAACACACATCTTTTCTTGAGTATACTAAATCGTCGATTTCTTTACAGCAAGCAACTGCATAAAAGTTTAGAAGACAAGAGTGCAATTCCTATCTTGATTTACAATGGTTACAATGCAGGAAATAAACACACATACTGTACAAGTAGTCAATACACCGTATCCCAAACCCAAAGATACGCAGTATTGCGCCCTGTAAAAATAAATGTTTTAAAGTTTTGTAGGAATTTAAATACTGAATTTAAAGGACTGATAAAGTCCAGACGGGTCGATACGGCGTATCCATAGAGGTTCGATACGCCGTATTGAATGTATGGGAAGGCAGACTCAATCAAACAATTTAAAATTATAATCAAACAATTAAAAACAGTCAGGTTGTCCCGGTAAGCACTATTCTTTCAGCCAGTCTTTAAGTTAGACTTTTTTTTCTTGTTTTCATTCTTCATTCATCACATGCCTTCTTTACGAGCCATCCTTCATCCATAATGCAAAAAAGTTCTCGATAAGCTTGACATGTATCAATGTTGGTTTTTGAATGGTCGGAGCACTCATGTTCTTTAATGGCAATATACTCATCATCAGTATCGAATGAGTATTTTATCATTACAAATCTTCTAACACGGTAGGTTGACGGATCATGATGTTCCTTCTTATGTTCCTGATTGTCTTGAGTATTATCGGTATTGTCTGCTCCATAATTCCTACCAAAGATACAGTTAATATCAAGATAATGGTCATAAGCTCTTTTAGTTTTGGCGTTTGCATGCGGTCCCTGGCCGTAATTTTCCCAACGAGTGAATGGGGCGACTTCATGAGCATTTACCTTCCACCAACATTCTTCCAGTTTCACTAATACATCATGATCTAGTTCGTGGAAGTTCTCAAAACTACTTTTCAACTATGCATAGAATTTCATTACTCTGGGGGTTGCATCCCCCTATGATCCTTTAACTTTGGCTTTGTGCATTAAGGCCTCTACTTTAAACTTTCCATCAACCAATTCATCATACCATTTGTGATCCTGGAAATAAGTCATGCATCCGACTCGAACCATCTCCGGTAGTTCTCCTCCGTTACAAAATCCGTCGATATCTGAACTACATGTGGGACATTTAGACTTTCCATTTTTGAAATGATATGGTTCGCATATGTGATCACATAGTTGATATGGTACCCGTTATCTGACCATGGTTCCTCGAGATCCCCCGTCATATTATTATTCAACTCATATCCCTCGTAAGTCTTGATTCCTTGGATATCAAAAGTAAATAGATCCATGTCGATTTTAAGGAGATAGTTGAAATCATTAAATGCTTTACACAAGGTTGTCTCGTAGTAAAAATAATAATCCATTTATTCTAGAGAGTAATATTTAGCAATATCGATTAGGGGTCGATCGACCTTCAATTAGCTTCCATCGCTTTCATTCTGTTCATCAGATAGAGTTTGGTTATAATTTTGAACTAACTATTTCTACCAAATCTTCCCATAAGTATAAACTGAGCCAATACATATGCTTTTTAACATTCACTTGTAGCCCCTACGAGTGAGATATGGGTAAGACCGCTAAGCCTAAATCGATCCCTGAGTTAGCCCTTTTACCTTTAGTGGCTCAACTATTTTGAGAAAATTATCAATGTGTTTAAATGCGTTTTCTCTAATTATCCCCTTAAAAGTATTATCACGTATTTTCACTAAGAATGTTTCCTTGTATTTCAACAAAACTCTTCTCGACCATTCTTCCTTCGTTATCATTAGAGAGGAAGTTCTTTCGGGTAACGAATATATTCATTTGGTTCCGCCATTGTAATTTGTTTCTTCGTCGAACGGTTTCTTGAAAATAAGCACAAATGATCAGTAAGTGAGAAGAAGTGCCCTCTCAGGGAATAGAACACATAATAAACAGAATTAAATACGAAAATCACTACTACTACTGTTATCAGGTGATCAATACACCGAATTTAATTTATTGAATACGTTGTAAGTTAGATCTGATAAATGTCAGTACGTCGTATGGATGATTACGAATACGCCTATTGTTTTGAGACAAGATATGTTGTTAAGACTGCAGATATCAATACACTATCGTTCCGATATGAAGGTTTGATACGTGCCGTATCAGACTGTGGATATGTCATATCAGGTGATGCTACCAGGAACATAGTACATAGAAAACAAAAAATAAGGCGGAATTTAAAACAGAATAATTAAAGAAGGGCACACAAGTAATTAAATACATTAACAGAATAAAAGTATGCAAATTAAATTAGTCTAAAGCCAAAGTTTAAGAAATACTAATAAAATTTAAGATAAACTTTTCACTATCACCCAGGCAGCGGCGTCCAAAAACATAATATGTTGTGTTGTAGGGTCAATTTATTGATTACCAATTTGTAATTTATATTAGTCCGATTTATCCTAAAACAACACTTTAACGGAAGTGTACCCAATCTGATGAAGTACGTGGTAAAGTAGGGTGTTGACCACTAAAAAGCCGAGTCGTTAACCTTATATTCTATCACTTTTATAAATAATCTAATTACTTCTTTTCTTGTTAAACATATTCTAAACTAGTTCTATGATAATGGGAGGGATATTGGTGCCTCTTGAATCTGATATAATGTTTATCAAGTTAAACTAATCTGATTCTATGGCAACAAAGTAAGTTTTAAACAAATATATATGACGAATATAAAGAACAAGTTTAAAATACACAGAAGTACTTTTCAACGTATAGGAATTTATTAGAATCAAATAAAGAATCTATGAATGACAATTGGGGGTTTTATCTCCTTCAGAACTAAACTCTGAACCAAAAGTTAAGAGAGTAAGAAAACAAACTACTATGACTAAACTAAAGCTTCAAGCCGCTCAGGTAGTACCATTCAATGTTGTTTGAGAGATAAATGAACTCTTCAATGTGAATCACATTAATTGGAAGAGATAAAATTTACTCTAGGAATCCCTTCCCTAAAAGACCAAAAATCAAAAAGTCAAGTCAGACCAAAAAACTCAAAGGGTAAAATAGTCATTTAATATTCCAAAAATTGCCAGATGTCACACAAACAGCATCAAGGAATCTTTAATTCCCAACAAGTATAAACATTTACACCAAGACGAGCAGTACTAACTGTTAAGGGTAGCAGTATTAACCACAAAGCTAGCAGTATTATTTTGTGACTCTTCGTTGGCAGTACTAAGTTTATGAACGAGCAATACAAACCAATTACTGTTGTGCACTTTGTAATCCTAACAGTAGCAACGTATAGACAAGCAGCATTAAATAAGGTCGAACAGTATTAACTATTATAGATAGCAGTACTAACCCTTAATAACGATAAGGCTAGCAGTAGTAATGTTTTACCTTGGCAGTTGAAACATCAACGCGAGCAGTACTAACTTGTATTGGCAGTATAAAGTGCTCCTCCCTCCATACCTATTTGTGATACTTTTTAGCGTTAGTAAAGCACCAATATTTATGATCACCAACAGTACTGTGTCTTGTGTCAGTAGTAACCACCAATGAGCAGTATCCAAACAACACCTTTTTAGCAACATTTTTCAGTTGCTAAACTGTCACTAATCCTTGTCTTTGCATCTATCATCTTGATGTCGTGTGTTATGCATCCTTACTAGGGTTCATCATTAATCAAACGATCGACTCACCAAAGCTAGTAGAAACATTAATGATCACAATTCCTATTTTTATTAAATTAGGATTTTTGAATACCCTAATTGCAACGAATTGAACCAAACACCAAAAACAAAGAACATGACTACTCTTCCTTCATAGATTCGACATCAATACACCTTGTAGATCCTAGATCGAGAGCCACAAGGCTCTGATACCAATTGTGGAAACTAATATGATCGTTTAAGCTCGGTTTTATTAGAACTTTATCTAGGATCAAAATAACAATGATTAACAAATTTGCACAGCGGAATAATAACATAGAATCAAAGTTACTTCAAGGTTTTTCTTTTATTCATCACAGCCCCAAAAACTATTTAATCGGGAATGAACACAAGATGTAACAAAACGCTTCAATATTATTAAAGATAATAATACGAGTACTCTATCTTAGTACTAGGGTTTACAACCTTGAAGCCTACAAAACTCTTAATCTCTGGATCTGTGTATATAACTTCTAAGAGATGTATGTGTATGATGATAAGATGAAAAATGAGATGTTAAACTAGATGCCCTAGGATCTCCTTTTATACACCAAGGAGTCCTAATGGGCTTACAATACTTTTCTAAGTATTTAGTCAAATGTATTAAATATAATGACTAAGTATTTAATACTTTCCTAAGCATATAGTCAAATGTATTAAATACAATAACTAAGTATATAATCCGCTGTTAAAAAAAAGTATTTAATACTTTCCAAAGCATGTAGTCAAATGTATTAAATACAATGACTAAGTATTTAATACTTTCCTTTGTAACTTCTCAATCAACATTAATCTTGTGTCATAATCTTCTCATCAGCATTTATTTTTTTCATCCAAGAAATAAATTTATAGATATTATCACTCAAATCCAGCATTAACTATCCATTGTTAAATCTTTACAATCAGCATTAACTTTAGTCTTTCAGCATTATTAAGTTAGTATTAGTAGTACTAACTTTGCTCTAGCAGTACTAAGTTTACACTAGCAGTACTAACTGATTAATACTAGTAGTATTAACTCAGTTAATACTGTTAGTTATAAACTGAGTACTAAATTATGCTTGGTAGTACAAACTCTGTCTTGGCCGTATTAAGTATGAAGACTTTAATTTCCTAAACAACCTCCCCCTAAAACTTGATATACATCTGTTAATCATCAAGTTTTCTTCATTAAAGAATCTGATCCCAACAATCCTCTCCCTATACTTGATGTTCATCTTTTAAAATCTTCAAGATTCCTGATAAACAGCTTTAACTGATTTGGAGAGGTAAATAACACTTTCTTGTACTGTGACTTAGTCAATTGTTGAGTTAACTCTGCTCCTTCTCTCTTTTCATTATCAAATTAATCATGCAATTTCATAGCTGCTTTATAACCAAGTCTTTCTTGCTCTTGTTACCTTTTTATCTTCAAGGCTATTTGACCTCACTGAAACTTTCAAATATGTTTCTGGGTTGCCCTGCAAATAAGAAAATTAGACCTTCTTGGGAACCCAAGCCATTACAGACCTTAATATTCCTCGTGCATCAGCATAATCATATCACTTCAAAAGTGATTGAGCACTAAAAGTTTGAACCAGGTCTCCAAACCTAACATCTGATGCTTTTTAACAGCAATATCCCGATTCATCCTACAGCCCAATTAACCAACTGCCCTTGGTCTACCAGTATTAACTTGTCTGAAGCAAACAGCAACAAACCGCATAATATAACTTTGATCAGCATATTAAGTTGAAATTTGGCTAACCTAGTTAAGATATTTCTGGAACATGTGTCTTGTTGGATTGGTTGAATAATACCTTGAGATTTTGATAGTTCACCCTATCATGCATTGATCCAACACTGGTTTTTCCTCCCTTTAACCATTTAGCTGTCTCTTTTGTTTACATTGTATACTAGAGGTGATCAAAACTTCCAGACAAATGCATTCTTTTATTCATTACAAAGGTTACGTTCCTAGTTGGTTTGAGACTTCAGATCATTCCAATTTCTTTGGTTTTCCCCCTATGAAAATTTTAATATGTAAATCTATCAGCATACCGTAACTATTTCACTAAACTGTGTTTTTCTTGTTTGTTTTGGGTGTCTAACAACAACATCAACTTTAGGAATAGTAGGAACAACAGTTTTCTTTTCTACCACAACAGGAGACTCAACTTCATCCTCATTATCATAAACCCATTCTTCAATCAAAGGAGCATCAGAATTTTTCTTAGTTTCATTTGAATAATTTTCACAAACACTTTTATTGGCCCTTAATCCATAGCCTTCAAACTCAGGTTGTTGAAACTCCTCAAGACCAGAATAAGACAAATCAAGTTTTGTAGGATCATTATAGATTAAAGGATGGGGTGGTGGAACTGCATGATACCCCAATCCCTTTTTGCTATTGTCAGTTATCTGACTCCCTAGCTGTTTGTCTAGCTCCTTTGAGGCATTTTCAAATTTCTCTATTTTAAAGTCAATGCCTTCCTTTTCCTACTTAACTTTCTCAAACTCTGTTTTAAGCATATTAAATTCATAGGTTTTGCATCCTACTTCTCTTTTAAGGACTGCAACTTCTTCATTAAAAAGAACCTCATTCTTCCTATGTGTGACAAGTTGTGCCTCAACTGTTGTTAAACCTCTTTTATAAGTAGCTGCTTTAAATTCAGTTTCATGAAGCTTAAAAATCAAATCATCATACTGTTTCTTAAGAGTTTCATAGTTTGTCAGAAAAGTTTTAGAACAAGATTTGTCATTATTTACCTTAGAGTCTGAAAGAGCCATAGGAGCCATCGTTTCCTTGTGAGTAAAGAGTTCTTCTTATTTGTTTCTTCTAGATCAAAGTTTCATAACACAAGCTCTGATACAACTTGTTGATCCTAAACCTTGATCGATTATTTAGCTTATAAAGAGTATGTTACCTTGGATAAATCCAAAATAACAATAGTAGAGACTTTGTATGTATATTAAAGTGTATG